>CAUZXS010004507.1:152500-165870 GCA_963585895.1 Sepioteuthis lessoniana
CAACCTTGAATGTTACCCCTACCAAATTTCACCAGAATCATGTGAAAATTCTGTTTTGCAACAAATTTGCGCTTTCATTTTCCTTTGTAACGTTATTAATGTTAATGTTTAGTTTGATATTTTTTGTCTTTCTTTTAGCAAGTTTAAAGATTCCTGTTTCTCTCTTTGTGACTTCTACTGTTATTTTAGACGTTGATATTGTCAGTGTGCTCTCTTTATGTAGAAATACCTTGAAATATTGAAAATCGTATAAAATCATTCAAAAAAGTTATCAGTCGATAAAAATATTGAAATTAAAATGAACCCATAATTAAATCGAACTTTTGGGCAAGATACATTTGAAGTTTGTATAAAATAAAATAAAAATCAACAAAGAAGAAGAAGAAGAAGAAGACAGTATCTCTTTTGCTGTGGAAAATTCGTGACTAATGGCCTCAAACCATACAGACCAAATAACATCGGCATTTATTCCACTCCCATTGCAGGAGAATCTAATTTTTGTTAAGTCTTTTGTTTTCACTTCTGTATGTTTGTTGAGTATTCGAGGAATTCGTTTTTAAATCTCGTAATCTTCTGTTGAGAGCAGGTCCAAACGTCTCATGCAAAAATGCGCCCAAACTCTGTTAGTTCTTATAATTCTAGCTTACAGACAAAAGATTTATATAAAGGAAATATGGCAATCTTTTTTTTTTTTAAGTTTTGGCTACACTCTTTATAGTATTTCCGCCCTAGTAAAATTTTCCCCTGTTGATAAAGAAAAGTATTTCTGGTTTAAATGAGAGCCATATGCCCACTAGAAAGCCACCGTGATTCGCCCAAGAAATTACGACTTCCGTTCATCACATAAAACAATAAGGCTGAACTCCTACCCACACGAACTGCTGTGCCCTTAAGCAAATCTTCGCCACTAAGTTAATTCCGAGATGAAATGTTAATATGATTATCTGAGTTAAAATGGCGTAAGGTATAGTGTATATTTTGATAACCTTCAGTGTCTCAGTAGGATTTTAAAAAATAAAGAATATATATATATATATATATATATATATATATATATATATATGTGTGTGTGTGTGTGTGTGTGTGTGTGTGTGTGTGGTGGGGAAGATAAACGGAGAAAGAGAGTAATATAGAGTTTACTATCGCATAAAATCAAATGTTGTTATAAACAGTACGTTGTGCCAACCTTTCAAATTATAGAACCAGTTCAGTTGCCTTGAAACTCAGCATTGGAAATCATTTTCTTTACCAGGGATCGTACATTGATCATCAAGACCATTAATTTTTTATGTATTTACACAACCCTTCCTCGACAAGGTAAATATTCTCAGCGAAGCACAATTTGTTTGGAATCTGATTTTTTTCTGATTACTAAGCCTATTGCCATTCGAAGGGTAAAGATCCCAGTCATTATTACTATTTACCTATAGTTGGAGGGAGAATAGTTAGAATCATGGCTTTCTTAAGGGTACTAGGACTACATTATATGCATCGAGCTTTATCTTGGAACTGAAGTCGGGTCACCGGATCTGATATCTCCAACGATAACCGTTATGCTAAACTTCCATACGTGTATGTATGTATGATGACAAGGAAGACGGACACAAGCTGACAAACATGAACAGTTGTATTGGAAGATTGTATAAACACTTTTGGTAGAACATACAGAAAAAGAAGGGCAAAAAGATCAGGTTGTAAAGAGCCATCGCCGTTGCCACCCAACTATCTGGCTCAGAGTCGTGATTCATATATCGGTATCGTATATATCTTCTCGAACTGTTTTACCAGCGTCCTCGACATCAACTGGATTGACTCCGTCATTAATATTGAACTCGTTGAAAAAAAGCGAAGATCACCAGCATCGAGGTCATGCTGCTGAAATCCAAACTATGTAGGGCAGGACATGTCTTTAGGATTTTTAATTATCACCTGCTCCGGCTCAAATTGTGCAGTGCACTCTCCGCTGGCCATCGCGACAATTGGGCTCGAAAGAAACTATTTAAGGACAAGAAAATATCCATTTGGTGCCTGTCATATCAACCATCAATGGTGGCAGAAAACTGTGACGCCTGACTTCTCACCACTATTTTGTCTTCTCCTTTGAAAACACCCATAGAGCCTCTCTCAAAGACAAAAAGCATGACGAGGAATCATAAGACCATGCCATCAAGCCCTGACCAAACCTTCAGCTGCGGCCGCTGAAATTGTTCCTACATGTTCCGCATTGGCTTTACCAGCCACAAATGTGCCTGCAGTCGGCGTTGACTCATCCCTTCATGATTTCACGAAGGAAGTCCTGTAAGTACGTGTAGGTACGATAAAATGCATCACGATATTATACTATATTTTTAATATATGTATTTGATAAAATACTCTGTGTTTTTGATTAAAAAAGTCAAGTCATATATATTATCCTTCCATTTAAAAAAAATGTTAGTGTGATATCTACATTAAATCTTAATATACCAGGCTAGATGTATTTATGGATTCATTGTGATTAGAATTACCACGACCAGAAAATCCGCCGAAAACCTAAGGACGACATACGGGAACACTGGACAGCTGTTTCGACCTTATTAGATCTCATCAGAAGTAAATACCAAAGTCTCCACCATTGGAGATCGAACCAGCGGCTACAGATTGCAGTGCCGAAACTCTACAAGTGAGCCACCAGTTCATATCGCACACAAATGACACCAAATCAACTAGTCATGGTAATTGCGCAGCCAAATAACCTAAATTCCTCTACTTAAAAAATAAAAGTATGTACTCCACAAGTTGTTAGTACCGAGTTCAATTCTCATTCTTTAAAGTTGTTTGGGATTTTTGTCGTTTTTGTTGTGCTTGGGGCATAACAGTAAACGCCTTTGAAAATGGATTCTGCTACTCGAGGTCAAATACACAACAAGGCTATTTCCCTTTCCCATAATGTTAATAAGCTAGGAATAGTTATGAATTAAGTTATTCTACATCCAGTCATAAATTAATAGAAGAACGGACTGAGCTTTTTAACCTTAGAATGGCAACCAGTGTAGGAGAAAGATAACTCTGAATTCAAAACAGTTGCCGACATAGAGAGGAATGGGCCTCAACAGGCTATTCCTGCCCAAGACACGATACATGGTTATCATTACCCACGACAAGAGAGAGAGAGTATGTGTGTGTGCGTGTGTATGTGAGAGAGAGTGAGAAGCAAGGTAGTTGTGGGAAGGAGAAAAAAAGAATATGAGAGATAGGATTTTTTCGTTTTATTTCATTCTTGACCAGGCCATTAGCATAATAGTTAGAGCGTTCGTCAAAGGTCCGGAAGGCTGGGGTTCAATTCTTGGTCGAGTCATACCAAAAACTCAAAAAATGTTACTTGATGCCGTCTTGCTTAACATTCAGCATTATAAGGTAGGGATCAAGGGTAAAGTGGTGCAATCTAGGGAATGGAATAACGCCCTCCCCTACATCTCGGCGTAGTAGCTATTGAAAAGGGGGCCTTCGGGTCAACTTCGACAGCGGTCGTCAGCTTTATTTTTTTTCTTATTTCATCCTGAGCCTCAATATAAGAAAAAAAATCGCAAGGATATAATTAATACACAAAATATATGGTTCTGCTCAGTTTCTTTGTTCTAATGGCATATCAACTTTTGTGGTTTTTGATTGTCGAAGCCATCTTTGAAGTAGAATTTTCATCATCAACATGATGTCATGATGTTAACAGTGATTTCCCTGACACTCTCTCGCCTCCCGTCCCTATCGTCAATTGCTCTCGGCTGGTCTTCCAAGCTACGTCCTGTGTCTGCACAGAGCTACAGTAGATAAGTTCTACCTAGTTGACCAACACTTATTCTTCCTTTTGTGAAGGGGTCCACCGGAGAAGGTCACTTATAAGTTCGTCCTTATTTCTCCAGCAGTGTCCTGCATACCTTATTCTTCGGACTTGGATGGTTTTAAAGATGGCTGGCAGGTAGCTGTACAGCTGCTATTTTTTGGGATGTTGCGTCCAGCATTTGTTTAATAAAGCTTTCAGTACTCTTGTGCAATTGCCGTCAAGCTTTTTCTCTATACGCTTCGTCAGCGTCTATACGGTGCATCTATATAGTAGTATCCAATTATTCTCCCTCCAGCTATGGGTAAATAGTAGGACAGACTAGGTTCTTCAGCCTTGGTGAGGCAACTAGTCTAAGAGAAGGAAAACTCTGAATTCAAACCTGATAAACTCCGCTTAAAAAAATTGACCTTGTGTCATATCCTGCCCGAGCGGAGGGGTTGGGTAAATAGGATCTATATAGTAGTATCGACACGACCGCTACCAGGAAAAATTGCATTTTGATTTATTGGACAGGTCTGACCTCTATATGACTGATAGCCCATCGATAGCTGTCCATGCCTTTGCTAGTCGAGTGTTGATTTCATTTTCAGTAGATGAGATACTGTTTCTGAGAACAGTAGTGGTACTATTTAACACGTAACTGGAGGGGGAATAAGAGTGTTCATAACTTTTCTAGAGGTATTACTCCGAAAGTGAACGTAATAGCTTGACTAGATTTTGAACTCTAAACTACGCTGTCACAGTTCAAGATGTTAGCCTCTACGGTACGGGGACTTCCACTCCAGCAAAAAAGACATGAATTAAATGCTGCGAGTGCGAGATATCAAACCAGCATCTTGAATTCAATAGTATTGGCAATCATTAGTACAGAAACAATGAAACACCCTTACAGTCTAGTAAAGTTTTTTACGCACAACACTCTCGACCAAAGATATATATATATATATATGCATGTACGTATTAACCAAGCCCTCCGTGCGAGCAAGATGCGACAGAAGCTTAATTTTTAAATGGAGTTTAAAAGGTTTGAAGTCAGATTTTTCTATCTCCGAAGCGGCTGTTATAACAATGTTATAGAACCCAGTCTGCCGTACTATTTATCTATAGCTAAAGAAAGATTAGTTGAATGAAAAAAGTTTCAAATGGTATTAGTGGTATGTAACATGCAAATAGCTTTGTCTAGCATCTGTGACTCAGGTCACCTTGTCCATTTCCTTTGATGATGCATATAACAACAAGAGTATATATATATATATATATATATGATTTTCATAATATGCATATCGTGATGAAAGTGATTTAGGTGTTTTGAGTGGTATAATGGTAACGATCGCTGGAAATTGATACAGTGACTTGAGTTCAAATCCTCCAGAAGACTTCATGCATTTCACATAGTACTAATACCTAAGGGGAAAATACACATCAAACTATTCTCTCACCTGATATAAAAAAAATAGTCAGGCAAGCTCGGATCTTTATTCTTCTAAGAGTAACGAAAGAAGGAAAACTCTGAATTCAAACCTGTATAAAAATTATCTTGTGGCACATCTTACTTATTTGGTGGGGTTAGTAAATACACACACACACACACACACACACATATATATATATATATATATATATATATATATGAGAGTATTTAATCCAGTGAATCTGGAGTTGCGAACAATTCCAAGTAGGATAATTAGAATATTCAAAAATAGAACATTAAATTTAAGTAATCCCGGTCAAGAGCTCAATGTAATTAAAATCTACAGAGTAAATTATTTTTTGATAAAAAACCAACAATAGGTCATATAACATTAAAAAATTCATTTCCATCCTGTTAGAAGGAATTGATATAAATTAATGCTCTAAAAAACTTACAGGACTTCTTCAGATCAATCAAGAAAATGAATTCACATTTACAACCTGACTTAAAAGAACCCAAACACACCTTATATCTACCATATAAAGTAACCCTTCCAATTCAGGTAGCATTAAATATCAACTTATTTTAGCATGTAAAGACATATCCAGTTTTATCATACTTCAAATTTTACAGAAGAAAAAATTACAGCTATAAAAATCCATGTCTAAACATTCAAACATCAAAAAGAAAATATTATTCAGACATATCTTATTTTAGTACATCAAATTTGATGATTAAAATCTGATGTATTAAGATAAGATATGTTCTAAGATAAGATTTGCAACAACTGACTCCATGCCCTCTTAACATGGCAATCATCAGGCAGGACGACATGAAACCAGTGGTTACAGATAAGCATACATCTAAAATAGAAAAAATATTTCATCGCAAAGTAATTTTTTTCGCAACACCAGCAAACTTTCTTTAAGAAGGGAGAATTTTTTTCCATCTTAAATTATGAAGAACATTTCAAAAGAAATAAGGATAAAATAGCAAAGATGGCCAAAAATATGAGTCTTCGAGCAATAGCAAAGTGACTCGGAATTTCATGAAGTGACGACTCAGAAATTCTCAGGAAGTTTCGAAGCCCTGGAAGTGTTTCAGATCAATCAAGATATGGTCATCTTCGAAAGATGCTGCACAGAATGCTACAGAAACTGATTAGGACGGCAAAAGATCAGTCAAAGAAGGCCGCAAAACAAGGGATGGATAAGTACAACTTGTCAAATTTGGTATCAGTTGATACGAATAAAAAGCATTCATCAAGAATGTGAACAGAAGTGATGCAGAGCAGCTAAGAAAAGAGCGTTAATCAAAAAGCATTTCAAAGAAAGATTAAGTTGATCAAAGAGGTATAAACTTGTTATTGAGTAGCTAACACCCCTTTAACCCTCTACCAGATGGATTTGCCCTAAATAGCCTACGATTAAGGACTTCTATGTCTGATTACTAAGTCGATATCAAGCTGATTAATATTCGGACTGATCTTACTTCGTTTGGCTCTACATCATTTTGAGCCTCCACTATTTCTCGTAAGTTCTCTTGTTAATTGTTTGTAGTCTATTGACCTATGTTTTTTGTATGTATCCATTAACACCGGATACTTGTGCTGAAATAATATATTCAGCATTCATTCAACTCTATGGGATGCAGATGCTTTAAATAAGATCATATTAAGTAATGAAAGATGGATGGAGCTGAAGAAACTAGAATTTGTAAGAAGGCCTCCAGGAAAGCGAAACATCCAATGTTCCACCACGAAAACAGTGAAGTTTGTGAGTAAGAGTTTGATGATTTCGAGATACAGAAAGTGTGATGATTTAAGAAAGTTGGTTAAAATTAAGAGTAACTTTCTCATTCTGTCTTCCTTCCTTCCTTCATTCTTCATTCATTCAAATATATTCTCTTTCTTGGTTTTTTCAAATGATTCCTTTATTTTTCCTTAAACCTACTTTCTTTCTTTCTTTCTTTCTTTCTTTCTTTCTATTTGTTTATTTATTTCTGTTTTCTTTCTTTCTTTCTATTTATTTATTCATTTCTATTTCTAGTTTTCTTTCTTTCTTTCTTTCTTTCTTTCTATTAATTTATTTATTATTTCTGTTTCCAGTTTTCTTTCTTTTTTCTTTCTTTCTTTTTGTTTATTGATTTATTTCTGTTTTCATTTTTCTTTCTTTCCTTCTTTCTTTCTTTCTTTCTTTCTGTTTATTTATTCATTTCTGTTTCCAGTTTTTTCCTTTCTTTCTTTCTTTCTTTCTTTCTTTCTTTCTGTTTATTTATTCATTTCTGTTTCCAGTTTTTTCCTTTCTTTCTTTCTTTCATTATTTCTTTCTTTCTGTTTATTTATTTATTTCTGTTTCCATCTTTTTTTCTTTCTTTCACTGCTGCCAAGAAAAGAATTTTCACGAAAAAGCATTTGAAGGAACGATTAAGTTAGCATGGTATATAACAATGGCATCTCATATCTGTGAAGATGGTCAAAGACTTGTAAGCATCTATTCCTTTGAAGCAATTGGTCAAACTAAAGAAAGATATACGAAATATCAACAATATTCTGTATCTTCTTAAAATGAACTTTATATGATAAAATTACATAATAGACATTTTCAATTTGAAAACTTCTTATCTTAATTGCACCATGTGAGGTGGCCGGAAATGTTTGCACGACTATTTTTGGTTGGTTGGTTGGTTGGTTGATTTAATGATATATCAAACTTTGAAGGATCTTTAATGCCAAATTCATTTTTATACAAATAATCAGTTCTATTTGAAGCAATTCAGTTTAGCCTATGTACACAGTTTGATTGTCAAAAACATTTTTATTTTAAGCTATTTAATTTAGTCAGTTATAATTCAACTAATTCAGTTTAGCATAAGTATAGGTTTTGTTTACATCGTTAAATGTCTATATTAAACAATTCAATTTAGCGTAAGTACAGTTTCAAAATTAAAAAAAGTTTCATTTTAAACAATTCAGTTTAGCATAAGTAGGCAGTTTAAATGTAAGTACACAGTTTAATTGTCAAAAACATTCCTAATTCAAGCTATTCAGTTTAGTCAAACAGTTATAATTCAAACAATCCAGTTTATCATAAGTACGCAGTTTAGTTCTGTTTAACTGATAGAGTCCTATCAGTTGTTACCACTCCGGATCAGAGTACACATGGGAGAGATAGCAATAAAGGAGTGCTCTGCATTTCCCCAAAGCTCCAGAATCACTGGCAACTCACCATTACACTTTTTAGTGTCATATCCAGGACTCTCGTTGGTGGGGTCTTACCCCTCTGCAGAGGTGCAGTTAGGGTATTCTACAGCCTCAGCCGACGTTTTGGGTGTAGGCTAGAATCTTCCCGTTTCATTCAACTACAAACCATTATGATTAGGCAAGGAAATATCTTAAAAAAGAAATATGTTTATATGTAAAAACACTACTCTGAAAAGCGGACAATTAGTAGAAATGTTTAATTGTTTAAAGTTTGCGAATACTTTTTGCCCGAATATATATATATATATATATATATATCATCGTACCACGTGTGAAAGCACGTGCGATACCCTGCCCTCATCAGCCGTTAATCAGGGGTGCTAACACAGTTTCGGTAGCTCAAGGTGGTATTGCCACTCCTGGTACTTCCAAGCAGCTTTCGCCACCGGATAGGGTATTACTGTTTTTTTTTCAAATTCCAAAATCTTCAGCGCTTCCAGGCTTGACGTCATTCACGTCCCTGGTCCCATTTCCTATCTGGGTTTTTATTGTGACATCTCTGAATGTCACATCTGCCCCACGCGCATGAACACCCGCACTCAATGTGTGCACCTAACGCATGCACTAAGTGAAAGGTTCTCAGCCTAACTAAACTGAAAGGCAAGATATATAAAACAAAAAATGATAATATAAAAAAAAATCCCTCCACAATTATATCCCTAAAATGGAAGAATTGAAAATGCATATTTAACATGAAATGTTGTTGGAGTTTAAGAATAATAAAGATCCTACAGAAACAGCTAAGAAAATTGTAGAGTTTATGGCAAAGATGTTATTACTAACCACCAAGTCTGAAACTGGTTCTCAAAGTTTTGTTCTGATGATACATCATTGATTAATGAATCTGAACTAGGACTTTAATCAGATATCAATCAAAATACTTTCAGAGAATTGGTGGAATGCAATCCATACAAAAAGTTTTCAAAAAATAACACTTGAACTTAACACATCCCAATCCACAATCTGCTGCCACTTGAAAAAGATAGGAAAAAAATGAGCTAACTGAGTATTTGGTTTCTTCATACTCTTAGTATAAAAAATTAGGAAGATCCCATATCCATACTGAAAAGTTTTATTTCAAAGAAGAAATATAACTAGTTTCTCAAGAATTTCATTACAGGTAACAATGCAAATGCAAAAGGCAATGGATTGACAACAATGAATCTCTGCAGCCCAACCTTAAGGCAGAGCTTCATGGAAGAAAAGTTATTTTGTGTGTATAGTGTGTTCCCTGCAGTATTTTTCATTTTTAGTTTTTAAATTGCAATCTTACACTCAGTGCAAACTTAAACTCTCTAAAACTGCAACATGTGCATAAAGATCTTCTAAAAAAATGCTCCGCACTTGTCAACAGGAGAAAAGTTGTGCTAGTCCGTAATAATGCAAGACAACATTCAACAAGAATCATGCAGGAAAAAATATTGGATTTAGGCTGGTCTGTTCTGCCCCCATCCACTATATTCTTCAGACCTTGCACCAAGTTATCTCCATCTTTTTCGATCTCTACAAAATGCTCTGACTAAAACTTTTCTCAAGAAGATCAGGTGGAAAACTTCTTGAGCTCAAAACCAGCTGAATTTTAGAAGTGAGGAATCAACAAGCCATCTGATAAATGGCCAGAAGTGATTCAAAATAATGGCAAATATACTACAAATTGAAATCAATTCATTGTTAATTAATTCAGGAATAAATTATATTTTACTAAAACAAATTATTTATAACTCAACCCAATATTATTATTGCATCCATCAGTTTCGTATAACTCCCCTGGATCTTGATATAGGACTGAGCAAGGTATTTAGAAGAGCACAATTACCCATTCAGCAAGTCTCTCTTCTTCATAATACCAATGTTGTCTGAAAGAAGAGCAAAATGCTGTACAACTTGATATCACTCTGTCACACAAAAGTTGCCAGAACAAAGTTGAACATGTTCACTTGCCTTAAGGACTCTTGCATCTGGTTTGAAATTCAGAGTTTTCCTTGATTGATTGACTTTAATGGCATATCAACTTGACTAGGGTTATTTTATGTCCAGAGGTTAAGGAATCACATTCATTATATGTCCATATGTACATTTTTTGTGTAGTTGGTTCTTTTTTTTTTGCTCAAGGTCAAATCAAATGCAAAAAGTTTTAAACAGATCTATTTGACTGATAGATGGGACCCTAAGCGATATGACTTTAGGGTCAGAGTAGAACTGGGAGTAAAAACTCAACACTCTCCACTCCAAACATGTATTTCTGATCGATGCGCAGCTTAATTTGAATCCTGTGTGAAAACTCACTCTCTACATAGCTATCAGAATGTTGGCATGTTTACAATTCAAAACTGTCCAGAAGGCACAGTCTCCATTGTGGATTGTCTAGCTTGATATTCAAAAAGTATTGAGATTCTTATAAGCCATGGTAATCTCTGTTGATGAATGTTCTAAACAGAATAAGGTTTGGTTTGGTTTCTTTGTTTAATGGCATATCAACCTTTGTAGATTATTTAATGCCAAAGCCATTCTCCTAGAAGAACAGTAGTGGTACTATTTAACCCATAGCTGGGAGGATAAGGGAGTTGATACCTTTCCTAAGGGTATTTGCCCGAAAGTGAACGTAATAGCGCGACTGGAGTACGAACTCGTGTACTACGATTCCACAGTCCATCACTTTAACCATTACACCACGAGGACACGCCCTGTGAACAGAATAAGCTAGACCCTTCTGGAGAACAGTTTAACAGTATTGAAAGAAGAGGGGGTGGATTGTATGCCTCCTCGGCAACAGAAAGAAAAGAACATGTGGAATCAATTTCTTTTGTAAAAGGTGGGCAGCCGAGTTTCTACGCTAAAAATATTCCTTTTTCTTCCTCAACAATCTTCTCCAGCAGTCCTATACCCAAGCTCGTCTCTTGTTGTGCATCACCAAGACTCAAAACGCTTTCTGACTCCAGTGCATTCAGGCAGGACTTATATAATCATGCCAAAATGCCACTTCTGGGTCAATCGCACAATGTGGTAATTTACATGCATGCTGACATCAAACACATTTCACAATCAGGAGGATGTGAGTTCGATCTTCCCAATCGCTCGTTTCTCTCTCCCTGATCTCATTTTACATGCCAGACATATCCATGCATGCTTTGAGCTGCTGCGCGTGTGATTTCAATCGCTACAAGTATATCAAATGAAATCATATCATATGGCATCTACAGTTATACAAAACAGAATACAGTGTCTGGACTGGCTATATGTGTGTCAGTCTTAAGTTAACTTTAGCAACTTAGTGAAATAGTGGAGTCATTCACTGATGAGTGCAAGGGTATGTAAGATGGCTGGCAGATCTTTATACGGAGTTATCTCTACCAACTGCTGTTAACTTTACCATGGGAGTAATGGCAGATCTCCAGTACTGGAGCCTCACCATCAGATGCAGTTTAGTGTCAAAACACCTCCTTTTGTTGGAAGGGGGCGTACCCCACTGTGGTATAAGCATGAATTTAACAACAGCCTTGAACTTTTCTTTAATGATAACCATTATATCACCAATGCCTGCATAGGAGCATTGACAAAATGTGATTGCATCTGGGCTTGGACAAATAAAAATTGCAATTAAACAAAGAAAAATCGTTGCAATTCAAAGTTCAAAATATAAATGGTTATGATTATAAATAAATCTGTACAAATGAATCATGACATTAAATAACCCATAAGGAGTTAATATGCCATTAAACAAATAAACCAAACGAAAACTTATTCTTTAGGGCAAAATTAATGAGAAGTTTAGTGAAGTCAAATTAAAAATTTTGAACGAAGATCTAGGAGCATGCAACCCCCAAAAAAGAAAAACAAAACAATTTCCAACAACTAAAAAAAAAAAAAAATCTCACCAGCAATATCCCATAACTGAAGTTTTATCGTTTCTGTTGGTGACCACTGGATTATTTTCAAACCAAAATCCACTGCAAAGTAAAAGATAATTATCAATAGGTAAATCAATACAAGTGTACAAAAAAATACACCAATTTTTCATCACTGGAAATTTTCATTTAGAAAAAAAACAAAAAAAAAAAAAAGAAAAGAAAAAAGAAATAAAAGGCAAAAAAAGATGGACAAAATTTTCATATTGACCACCAAAAGTCAGTGTATAAATTTTTGCCTTAAAAATAGTAATGATCCCAGCCAACTTTTGCATTTATGTGATAACTCATCTATTGAGAGATTTTAATGGCATGTCCACCTGTTTAGGGTTATTTTATGCTGAGTGGCTAGAGAATCATGTTCATTGTACGTTCCTATTCATATTTTATGTGTAAGTTGTTTTTTTAAGAAGAATGGCTTCACATATTCTTATGGAATACAAATGTTTTGCAAACTGATCTCTTTGACATATAGATGGGATCCTAATAGTGGACTTTGGAGTAATGGCAATAAAGAAGTACTGCACTCTCTCCAAATCTCCAAAACTGGATACTCACCATCAGATGGAGTTTAGAGCCAGGACACTTGTATATTGTGTTTGTCTTGTTGCTTAAAGGCAACCCCCATCTGCACTGATGCAACACAATCTTCCTATGCAGTATTTCCTCTAATTTGATTCTGTTACTCATTAACAGACATGCAATTTCCAAGTGTTAAGGAATGAAAATGAGCACTGTCATTTGTAATAGATAAAAGAATGTGTGCAACTGTCCTTTTCACTGTTAGCAAAATTACATCACTAATAGCAGACATTGCAGAAATTATAAAATCTATAACAACTACAGATTAGTTTTATGTAAATGTTGTCAAATTGGGGTTATTGTGTCCCTTAGTACAACCAGATCTTATGTATTTACCCAACCCCTCCACCATAGGTAGGACATGACAAAAGGATAATTTTTTAAGTGGAG
>CAUZXS010004508.1:5000-35000 GCA_963585895.1 Sepioteuthis lessoniana
ACAAAAAGATTCTTTGATGGAATTGGTAAATGTCCAGACAGTCCTGATTAGAACTTTTCTCTTTTTCTGATATTCTCGATCGTTTTGAATTGCGAGAAGCGATCAGAATGCAGACCATATTCTTCAAAACGTACAATAATAAGATAAGAATAAAAACGAAGACGTTAAAAAAAATAGTTCATCATCGATACTAGTCACGATTCAGGCTTCAATCGATGGTACTTGGTATTGAACTTTTTCCATAAACAATAAGTTATGGCAGTTCATCTTTCCCGAAGACTTTTATCAATTCGCCTGCAACGACGAGATCCAACTGAGAACTGTATTGCAACCCTTGCACGAAACTACACAATGAAACGTTAAAATTTACAACTTCGTTTCATTCATGAAAGCGAATCTACTTGGCAGATATTCCATGAATATCTTTTTTCAATTTTCTGCTGGCATAACTTTCTCCTTTTCTTTTAATACAACTTAGTAAGAAACTCGTCCTTATTCGTTGTTCGTACACCGTACATACTTGTGTAATGAACGAATTTTCAAGACCAATTTTTCACCTCAAAAAACAAGGGATCGTTTATTACTCGAGATATGTTTTTGAAACGTCAAACGGACTTACCTTGCCGTAACAAAGTCTATTTGTTAAGATAATCAAGTTTTTACTTAATATCCTTAACTATTCATAACACCTGTCCATATAATTTGTACAAATATTATAAATATGTATATTTTGGCAGCATTAATATAAATTTCGTTGAACATAATAGATATTTTCTGTCAACATATTTCCTTGATGATCCTTTCATATTGCCGTACAGACCTTATCGAATTCGACGGGAATTGATATGTACAGGGTGACCCCCACCCAAATTTATAAATTTAATTCTAGCCTTTTCTTTTTTTCAGGATATGAAGTAGATTTTGTGCATGAAAAATTGGGACCATAATATTCACCAACATGTCCTGGTCTTCCAAGGAAAAGAATTAGAATTATTTTGCTTTATTTTTATAGAAGTAATAAAAAAGTTTATGGGTTCTGTTTTTTTTTGGGGGGGGTCACCCTGTACCTTTCTGATACAAGTTCCATAGCACGACATTTAAAAAAAACAATTATGCCCAACAACAGAAGTACGGAAAATTCTAACCAAAAACACAACAATATTAGAAAATCAAAGTAACAAGCAAAAACTACAGATTCTCAAAGTACTACTTATTAGAAACAGGCAACCTAAACTTAACAGAATTGATTTTCAAACCAGTGCTAATGTACTTAAATGTCTTCAGCTACTGACACTATTTATAGAAACACATTTAAAAGTAAACGCTACATACTGCAACGGTACAGACGCTCTTCTTACAAAGTAGGAATGTACATACAAAAGTTACATCACTTTTGTAATACATCCTCCCCTGATTATGGCCCTAAGTCTGGCCGAATGTACTTGGGAAATAGACAATTATGGAAAATACATCAATCAATTCCCGCCGAATACTATAAGATCAGTACGGCAATATGAAAGGATCAACAAGAAAATATATTCAAAAATTATGTTAAACGAAATTTGTATATATATATATATATATATATATATATATATATATATATATACGTGGTGCCTTCAATAGGTTTTTGTACAGGCATTTAAAAATGTCGTAGACTCTTGAAAATTCAGTATGTTATTGCTATACATCTTATAAGACGACTGGCCAATTTTTATGATTTCAGGTTCAAATCAAAACCTACAGCAGGAATTGGAATACACCCTTCTAAAGCCTGATTGTCACTGCTGGTGAATTTCAAAAATGCAATCTGGACGTGAGGACACTTTAAAAGAACGATATGCAATAAAATTCTGTTTTAAACTCGGAAAAAATGCCACAGAAACCTATGGAATGCTTCAGACTGCTTTTGGAGCGTCTTGCACGAAGCGAGCATCAGTTTTTGAGTGGCATAAGAGATTCAAGGAAGCCAGGGAGTCTGTGAGGAATGATGAGAGGTGTGGGAGGAGTAAGGAAGTCAATACACCACAGTTGATTGGCCAAAGGGTTAGGGTTAGGGTTACTATGTGGAGGTTTTAAGGGAGTTCAGGAAGAGATTCCGTCGGAAAAGGCCAGCACTCTTGAAATCGAGTCAGTGGCATTTCCTCCAGGACAATGCACCAGTCCACAACTCCATCCTTGTCACAGACTATTTGACCAAGATGGGCACAGCCTCCCTATAGTCCAGACCTTGCTCCCTGTGACTTTTGGTTATTCCCTAAGCTCAAAGTCTGTTTTTATGAGACAATTGAAGAGATGAAAGTGGCTGTGACGAAGGTCATTGACACGCTCACACAAGAAGACTTCCATGGGGCCTTCCAGAAGTTGTTGGGACGGTACAACAAGTGCATTTCAGCCGGAGGTGATTACTTCGTAGGGGACTAGAGTTTCATGTGTGTACTATCAATAAAAGTGCCCATACGAAAAAAGTTTGGAAACTTATTCAATGATCCTCGTATATTTATGCTAAGCACATCGGTTCCAAGAAGCCAGTGATTCTTTTTATAAATTGTGACAATCATAGGTATTACTTCAAATTTATCTTCAAAGT
This sequence comes from Sepioteuthis lessoniana, assembly GCA_963585895.1. NCBI lineage: Eukaryota > Metazoa > Mollusca > Cephalopoda > Myopsida > Loliginidae > Sepioteuthis > Sepioteuthis lessoniana. The sequence goes on from CAUZXS010004508.1 coordinate 7,591, forward strand.
ACCCTAATATGCAGATTCATGCAGAAAGAATCATAACGACACGATAATAAAGACGAGGGAAGACATCTTTAAAAAATATACCTCTCACTTTATTTGTAACGTTTCTGTGTGAGAGGGGGTTGGAGACCGAACAAAGACTGCAATATATTGACCCTCACTCTTATGGCCATCAGCGTTGTGTCTTTCTTGTTCTCCAGTGCCGCTAGAGGGTTAAAACCTGGGGAATGGTCCCCTGAGGCTCGAGGAAATTAACCATCCGACACGAATGCCAGACAGTCTGCTGAAAAGCTTCCGCACGAAGCAGTGGCTAATGAAGGTGGTATTTTTCATACGTCCCACCAGACGTACAAGTGTGACACAAGGCCTATTTAGGTGGGTCCGGCGCAGGACCGAAGCTCACACGCGTCCGGCAGTCCCAAAAATGCCTCGGGCCCTGTCGGCATTTTCCTAAAAAGGGGCGCCTCAGGCGCCAGGCGATAATCCTAATCCCTCTGAAGCGTGTTAAAGCCTGGGGGAACGGCCCCCCCCTCAGACGCAAGGAAATTGACCATCCGACACGAATGCCTGACAGTCAGCTGAAAAAGCCTCTGCACGAAGCTGTGGCTGATTAAGTTTCCCTGGTTATTCTTAGTGAGACATTTATATAGGCTCTCTCTTACATTTATGCTAATTAGGCAGATTAATTTGCTAATTAGGCAGATTAATTTGCCAGTATCACTACAGTTTGGGGTGTCCTCGTGGTGTAATGGTTAAAGCGATGAACTGCGGAATCGTAGTACGCGAGTTCGTACTCCAGTCGCGCTATTACGTTCACTTTCGGGCAAAATACCCTTGGGAAAGGTATGAACCCCCTTATTCTCCCTCCAGCTATGGGTAAATAGTAGGACGGACTAGGTTCTTCAGCCTTGGTGAGGCAACTAGTCTAGGAGAAGGAAAACTCTGAATTAAAACCTGTTAAACTCCGCTTAAAAATTGACCTTGTGTCATATCCTGCCCGAGCGGAGGGGTTGGTAAATAGTATCACTACAGTATGCAAACAGATTACTGATGTTGAATTGATTTATTAGTTTTACATAACAAGTCTTGCAACCATTTAACTATGTGCAAATAAATGAGCTCAATACTTACCAAATATTCGTTAACTATTTATATATATTTAACATATATCTATAAATATCATAATTTGGCTTTAAATAACTTACAAGGGTTGATATGCCGTAAAACTCACCTAAACAAATATGAATATACATCAATAGATGACGCTTCGACTGGCGTACCGATTAAGATAGATTAGCAAACCTTTTCGAGTGACTTCGAGTCTCATAGGGTACCCCATTCTTAGGGCCAAGTGTTACATGTAAGCAAAAAGGTTAGTAAATTACATGAATATATATCTATAAATATGATTTATACATATAAATAAATATAAATACAAGGCGTTTAAAAATTGTTAATATTTCTATGAGTGTTTGTTTATTATATGATTATAGAATTTCCTTCTATTCACCGTCCTTCCTGTCAACTCATTATTGGAATCTTCCTCAGGTGGTCTCCGAAATATCAATTCTACTTTTCTAACAAAGAGGAAAAATGCCGAGTCACGACTTGTCTTTTTAGGAGTAGAATTGACCAATGACCCGCATGTAAATATTTATAATTTTATTTATTCATAATGATATGGAACGACGCCAAAATCAGGTGAGAAGTGGAGAAAAAGGACTTGCACTGACCATACTGACCTTAACTGGATAGCTTCACGACCCAATTGTATATTGGCTACTTGAGCTAAAAAACAATTTAAAGAAAAGCATCCATCATCTGCCATATTAATTTGTCCGAAAAATAAGGTTTATACGGTTGCTGAAGTTAAACGGCACATCGACCCTTATAGGTTATTTGATATCAAATCCTGCTTATTCGTATATATTAGATATGTATGGTTTGTAAACGTATTGTTTGTAGGTAACTATTTTAAAAGGAACAAGAACTCATTTATTCCGACATAATTAAAAGATTGCAAGTTTAGAAAATGATCTGATATTCCTATTTGACTCATTAATAGGGCCCTAAAAATTGGTTTGGTTTTATGGCATATCAACCGTTGTAGATTATTTAATGCCAAATCCTCTTTATATATATATATATGTATATATAAAGAGTATTTGGTTTTATAGCATATCAAGCATTGTAGGTTATTTAATGCCAAATCCTCTTATATATATATATATATATATATATATATATATATATATATATATATATGTGTGTGTGTATATTTAGGCAGCATTTCTTCGTTAATGCAAATTTCATTGAACATAATAGACATTTTATGCCTACATATTCTCTTTTGGATCCGTTCGAATTCCCGTATTACTTTTATCGTATTCGGGGGGAACTGATTAAGGTATTGTCCATAGTTGTATGTATCCATAGTACTTTCTGCCCGACTTTGGGCCATCATCAGGGGAGAATCTGTTACAAAAGTGATGTAACTTTTGTTTTAGCAAATTACTACTGTGTAAGGACGTCTTTGCTGTTGGAGATTATGGCGCTTGCTTTTAAATGTAATTCTGTAAATAGTGCCAGTAGCTAAAGACATTTAAGTACGTTAGCACTGGTTTGAAAATTAATTCTATTAAGTGCTGGTTGCAGGTTTCTAATATATAGTGCTTCGAGAATCTGAAGTTTTTGTTTATTATTTTGATGTTCGAGTATTGTTGTGTTGTCGGTGAGAATTTTTCGTAGTTGTGTTGTTGGGCATGAATGTTTTTTTAAATGCTGAGCTATTGAACTTGTGTCAGAAAGGTGCATTGTAAGTCTCCTCGACAGGGTAGTTGAGGTTACAAAAATAAACACCAAACAGTACACTCCACAATAGTTCCAAGTATTGCTATGTACCACTAATAATTCAATTAGACATCTATCATTTGTTTACACACAGTTAAATTATCAAACTAGGAGAAGGAAAACTCTGAATTCAAACCCGTTAAACTCTGTTTAAAAATTGAACTTGTGTCATATCCTGCTTGAATTCAAACCTGTTAAACTCTGCTTAAAAATTGAACTTGTGTCATATCCTGCTTGAGCGGAGGGTTGGTAAATATGGTTAAATTATCAAACTGTTCTATTTTAAACAATTCAATTTAGCAGAAATCATTTCTTTGCACTCAGTTTGAATGTCAAACAGTTCTATTTGACCCATAGATAGGACTCTATCAGATGCTACCACTCTGGGCCACAGCGGGTCTGGGAGTGATGACAATGAAAAGGTACTCCGCGTTCCTCAAAGCTCCGGCATTACTGGAGCCTCACCATCAGATTATTTTATGTCATATTGTTGGGTTCTGGTTAGTCGAACAAGTAGTAGTAATAATAAGACAAACCACGATATGTGAGGTAAATAGTTATATTTACAGGAAAGAGTATTTACAAGAGAGAGACTGTTAGTAATAAGAACATATGATTAATGATAGAGTAATAATATACTTCAACAATAGGAACGGCTCTTCTGGTCTGGCTCGTAGGCTTATCCTTCTCAGACTGATCTCTGCTACTGCCATATATGGCAGATGGAACAGCTAATTATGCAGAAAAAGTTGGTGATACCCAACACATATGCAGGACATTCGTTGGTGGGGTGTCTTACCCCTCTGCAGAGAAGCAGTCAATGTATTCTGCAGCACCAGCAGACTGGGCTTTACCACTCCAAATCAGAGTGGACCAGGGAGTAATGGTAAATAGGAGGGGGCTTCACATTCCCTGAAGATCCAGAGGTAAAGCCTCATCATCCGATAGTTTAGCATCATAATTCAGGACACACGGTGGGGAAGTTTTACTGTGGAAATAAAAACGATTTCATCATTATCATAATTATCACCATTATTTATGTGAACAGACAGGATAGATTCCATTGGTTCTCACTCACCATCACGATAGGACTTCTACAGGTTTTCCAGTCGGCACAGAGCTGGTTAATGTAAGTTTTCGGATGTCGGCCCATGCTGATGTGTGTCCATATGTAGGAGTCCATGGAACAACATCACTTAGGAGGAGTTTCAATGTCGTAATTCTTTGGTAGTGTTTAATGGCATACCAATTATTCTGGGTTATTTAATGTCAAATCCTGTTTATACATACATTCACACACCCCACACACATTATATATATGATTTGCTAACGAATAGTTTGTCGGTAACATTTTGAAATGAGTCAGAGAACATTTGTTTGCACACAGTTCAATTGTTTAAAGTATTTTTATCCAACTCTTATAATTCTTTTTAACATTAACTATTTCGTTGCACCCCTTTCATTATTTGCACATAGTTAAATGGTTCAAAGCGTTTCTATTTATTATTTGAACACAGTTAAATGGTTCCAAGTATAGTAAATGATTGAATATTTCTTTCTGACCCATAGATTGAACCCTAACAGATATTATCATTCAGGGTCAGAGTGGACCTGGGAGTAATGGTACCTCCCACACCCAGAGCGCTTCAACTGAAGCTTCACCAAAACGTGCAGTTTGATGACATACTCAGAACACAGTTTTGATTGAAGTGTTATGAGCATCTAACAGATTATAATGCGCCAACTGAAGACAGTGTCAGTTGAAGACTTCCCACGAAAGAGTGGTAACAATGTGGTTCTCAAAACAACTAATTAGAAGAGATTAAGTTTGTTACAGTGTCCCACATGTCTGGTTCGTTTAACTTGGATAGTTTTCGTGATGGGTGGTAAACTGGAGGAGAAGGACGAACTCATAAGTGACATATTCATGTGGACCCCTTCACATGGACGAGCAAAGGCAGGACGACCAGCTTGAACCTACATACAATAGCTCTGTACCGATACAGGATGTAGCCTTGAAGACCTGCCGGAAGCAATGGACGAGAAAGGTGGCGTGAAATATATCAGGGATATCCGCACTGATGGTGCGACATGATGATGATGAAGTTTGTAAGTAATTAATTAATTAGCTCATAACAAACTTCGTTTACTAGACATTTAGCAAGGAATACATGGTCTCTTGGTGTTCTGTCTAGTGCTTTACTGTTAAGTCTCTGGAAAAGTGTTTATTCTAAGTGAGAGTGGACATGGGAGTAATGGCAAAGGTGGAGATATCGAGATTGTAATGCTTGTAGCCATAATATTCTTAATAGACGGAGATCAAAAGCTGTCACTGTAATTGTTTTCTCCAAATAATTTTGCCGTTCAGCCGCGCTGGTTAAAATTTCAAAAGGTAACTGATTTGTTTTAGATGGAATAATTGATATCTGATGAGAAAGATATGGCCAGGTTGGATAAAATCGATTTCGAAAAGTTTAAAATTTATTATTTTGTTGTATGTTTAATGTCTGTCCGATCCTGAGAGAGAGAGAGAGAGAGAGAGAAGAGAGAGAGAGAAATAAGATTGAAAAGAAAGCGAGAAAGAAGAGAGAAAGAAAGAGAGAGAGAGCGAGAGAGAGATAGAAAAGAGAGAGAGAAACAAAAGAGAGAGAGAGAGAGAGAAAAGCGAGAGAGAGAGAGAGAAAGAGAGAAATGAGAGATAGAGAGAAACAAAAGAGAGAGAGTGAAGCGAGAGAGAGAAATGAGAGATAGAGAGAAAGGAGAGAGAGAGAGAGAAAAAAAGAGAGGGAGAAACGAGAGAGAGAGAGAAATGAGAGCGAAAAAGAAAGAGAGAAAGGAGAGAAAAGAAAGAGAGAGAAAGGAGAGAAAAGAAAGAGAGAGAAAGGAGAGAGAGAGACCAAAGAGAGAGAAGCGAGAAGAAAAAGAGAGTGAAGGTAAGGAAAGGAGTGAGAGAGTAAAGAAAAAGAAAGAAGAGAGAGAGAGAGAGAGAGAGAATCAAATGAACTCAAATCTAGTATTGATTTTTATTAATCACATCAAGACAGACTCTGAAGACCATGTGTTTATTGTCAGTCTAACGATTAAGAATGTCGCTAATTCAACTCTTCCCGATAGAATCTTTCTCTTAAACACATTTATTTTTATTCATCTTCGTTTGTTTTATCGCAAACGAGTTAGGAACAAGAATGATAAATTTATAGATATGGATTTGTCACAGTGGCCGACAGAGAGAAGACAGGTCATATCTGAATAAACCTCGTAGCTTTTCTATTGTCTGATAAGTGCGTTCGGCCATTTTAAAATCTCTTTATTTTACGAGATTTTGTAAAGTCTGTGACCCGAAAAATTACCACAATATTTTTTCAATAACTAGATCAAATACTATAATAAATTTGATATGAATTTTGATAACTGCTAAAAGATAATTTTGTATTATGAATAAAAAACACAGAGCGGTAGAATTCACACACACACACACACACACACACACACACACACACACACACACACACACACACACATATATATATATATATATATATATATATTAGCTACCCACTGTAGGTTGAGCACTCTAGCGAGAAATTACTGGTTGTCACTTACGCATAAATGCAAATCTCTTCTCATTCCTGTTAGCGCATTGGTAAATATTTTTATACGTAAAAATTCCTTCGTTTATGTTGAGATTGACGAAAAGCTCTGCATTAAGATATCCAACTGGCGTAAAGTCAGCCGGGTTTCGATCCCAGATTAAACCATTTCATGTGTCTAGCTTCACTGAAGAATTGTGTTACAACGAAACTGTCTGTAGATGAACCAACGCCTATATCCTGCTGGACACATAGCGTAACGGTTATTGACGTTGGTTCGCTAACCTTCTCGGGAGATAATCATCTAGAGGTTGCAGGTTCAATCCTGACTGCAAGCGAGTAACAATACAGGAATACTTAATACTTGTACCCGGTTATGTCTAACGGAATCAGAATAGGTGACCCCGTAGATTCAATAAAGGACGTAGTTCAAAGTTCCGTGTAGGTTCCTGAGTTCGACAAAAACCTGAAGAAGGCCGGAGAACATATCGACCGAAACGTTCTCGAAATAACAATAAAGATGAAGACAATCGTCTGAAAACCCTTACTGATAAAAATCATGTGTTATTAGGTTGAGAGAATACGCACGAAACCCTCGCTGTCGTTGTTTTTGAAGAGGTCTAATTTTTTTAAATTACCCAGGGCGCCGAAAACTCTCTGGTCACAGCTAATGAACTACAAGAAAACAGCTTACCATTTAATTTTTGTTCAAGTGTCGTAAAACCTTGACGAGATAACAAGACTTTTCTTATCTATTAATTCTTCCTTGTGAATCCCGACTCAGACGAAAATTATTGGAGATGATTTAGGAAAAACATTTTTATCATCTTTCTCTGATATGACAAACAGTAGCTACCGCAGCCACATCTCACTGATCGTCACAACAACTATTGATATTGACTCGGCTTATCTTTGCTTTATAGGCAAATACGAGGTGTGTCTGAAAAGTAATGAGGCAGGTGTCACAAACAATTTATTTCATTTCCAAACAACAAATCACACTCACGCACGCATACGCACACATATGTATACACACACATACACACACACACACACACACATATATATATATATATATATATATATATTTTACTTGACATAAAGTAGATATTGGTAAACATGACAGTTGGATTTTTTGTTTAATGGCATACTAACTTTCGTGGGCTATTTAATGCCATAGCTATCCACTGATACGATGTAATCTATAGCTGGGGTATTAACAGGATTTATACTTTTCAAAAGGATATTTGTCCGAAAGTAAACGTATTAGATCAATTATAGATCGAACTCGTTTACTTCGAGGTTGCACCCCTGCACTTTAGCCCTTATACAACTGGGAAATCCTCACAAAACATTTAATTATTTTTTTAAAACGATATATATCTTTTCATGTGAAATACATGTGTCTGAAAAGAAACAGAACGGGGTCACACACAATTTATTTCAATTCCAAACAATAAACTACATGCTTTTCCATTCAAAGTAATTCTCCGTATATGCCACGCTTCTATGCACTGCTGATAGGATTCTTCTGGGATAATTCCCAGCACTGTCGTTATGGCCTCTTAATAGTAATCACACCTTTAAAGTAGGTCCCGTTGATGTTTCCTTGCCTAGTCGGCTGGGGCTGTAGAATACACCGAGTACACCTCTGCAGAGAGGTAAGTTCCCTACCTTACGAGTGTCCTGGATATGAAACTAAACAGTCTGATGGTGATGTTCCAGTAATGCTGGAGTTTTGGGAAATGCAGGGTACCCCTTCATTGGCATCGCTCCCAAGGCCACTATGGTTCGGAGTGGTAGCACTTGATAGGGCCCTATCTATGGGTTAAATAGAACTAAAATACGTACTTATGCTAAACTGAGTTGTTAGGAATAGAATTGTTTTTGACATTGAAACTATACTTATGCTAAACTGAATTGTTTGAATTAGAACTGTTTGACTGAACTGAATAGCTTAAAATAGAAATGTTTTTGACAATTCAACCGTGTACTCATGTTAAACTGAATTGTATGAAATAGAACTGATTTGATGTATAAAGATGAATTAGGCGTTAAATAACCTACAAAGGTTGATATGCCATAAAACCAGCCAACCAACCAACTTGATGTTTCCTTTGAGCTTGAGGCAAAGAAAAAAGTCACACAAAGTAAGATTTGGTGAATAGAGAGGTTATTCCAGGACGGTGATGTTATGGGAACGAATAAGTTTTGTTGGTTATTTGTTTTGTTTCCGTCGTGATTTTGAATTTCGTATTTGATTCTTTTTTTCTTCTTCTTACCCCATTAACTTTGTCTGTTGAAAGCTGCAATAGAGTTAAAGAAGGAAGGAAGGAAGAAAAGAGACAAAGATAACTTTCAACTCAAATTTATTTGGGGGTTTAACGACTATTCTGTTTGGCGTGGACATTCTTCCTGAAACCAATAAATATAGTCGCGTCTCCCAGACAAGGTGTTAAAAATATTAAGTGTCATTTTCGGTGGGTTTATGCAGTTGAAATTTGTGGTATGTCAAGTAGATGTTATGAATAGAGGCCGCTGCTCACAGAAAATGCGACCTTCAGTCAAATACGAGACTTGGGCGAACACTTGTGCTACTTGTCAGCAGCCAAGAGAAGGGAGTCTGCCCAGCCCCTGGGGTACGGCTGAAGTGATAAAATTTCACTTCAGCCATCTCTTTTGGTTCCTGTTAGAGGCTTCCGGGAACTGCAGCATTTCTAATTTATTTTATTTTATTTTTTATTTTATTTTTATTAATCCTCACGGAGTTCCTCTCCGTTGGAATCTGACAAATGCTCAGCACAACCCGCCCGATTACTTTTCATGTTCAGCTGATTTGTAATCATTCGAACAACCGACAATCATTACACATCATCAGCTTTATTCACTCGACGCTGACCCCACTCCTGCTTGTTGAAGGTCCCCCGCTCCTAGAATCATCATCCGCCTTCCCACACCCCTCTTTGAATTTTATATGCCACTCAAAAACACGTGTGTGTGATATGGTGTTATCTCCAAACACTTGCCAAAGTTTTTTGACTGCTTTTGACAGTGTTTTTCCCAAATGGACCAAAACGTTTAGCTTTATTCGCTTCTCACTGCGGATGAGTCCCTGTGGTGTAGTAGGTAACGTGCTGGACTACAGTCTCGGATGTAAGTGAATCTAAACTACTGTCACTCGATTACTTTCTCTTTTGGGCTAATGCCCTTGAGAAAAGTGTGAATCCACTTATCCCCCGGCTATTAAAACGACACTGACCAGAGCATTAAGATCGGCTAGAATACTCAAGAGAATTATGGAGACCAGAGGAGGCTTTCCATTACTCAGACTCCAGAAATAGTCCACCAGTTGAAACAGTTGTGAAAAACTCGTAAAGAGTGAAATAGTAGTAGTAGTAGTAGTAGTAGTATAGGGTTGTGGCACCCTTTAAGAGGTTGTAATGACCCCTCACGGCAGAAGGTTGTAACGGTACCGTTAACGATACCAAATCGAAAGTTATTACGCTACCTAACCGAGATAAAAAGAAAGTCAAACACCACAGGATTCGTATGGTTTGTTGGGGTTTTGGTTTTGGGGGTTTATGGTATATCAACCTTTTTAGGTTATTTAATGCCAAATCCATTTTTAAACAAATAAGTTCTATTTCAAAAATTCAGCTTAACAGTTCAAAGTACACAGTTTAATTGTCAAAAATATTTCTATTTCAAGCTATTCAGTTTAGTAAAACAGTTCTATTTCAAACAATTCAGTTTAGCATAAGTACACTATTTGAGCCATAGATAGAGGCCTATCAGGTGCTACCACTCCGAGCCAGTGTGGACCTAGGAGCGATGATAATGAGAGGGGTACTCTGCATTCCACAAAGCTCCAGCATTACTGGAACATCACCATCAGATTGTTTAGTTTTTTATCCAGGACACTCGTTGGGGGAATCTTACCCCTCTGCAGAGATGCAGTCGGTGTATTCTACAGCCCCAGGTGCCTGGGCAACTATTTCTTTGGTTTCGTTGTTACGAATATTTGTTTTGTGGTACTATTTACCAACCCCTCCGCTCGGGCAGGATATGACACAAGGTCAATTTTTAAGCGGAGTTTAACAGGTTTGAATTCAGAGTTTTCCTTCTCCTAGACTAGTTGCCTAACCAAGGCTGAAGAACCTAGTCTGTCCTACTATTTACCCATAGTTGGAAGGAGAATAATTGGATTCATACCTTTCCCAAGGGTATTAGTACTATGTGAAAATGCAATCAGTCTCGTCCAGGATTTGAACTCGTGTCGCCGTGTTCATTTCCTATGGCGATAACGATTACACCACGGGCACCTCCAAAAAATTTGTTTTGTGGTAGGCCGTATTACAGCAGACCGCCGAAGAGAGAGATACAGAAAGAAGAAAGTGGGTCAATGGGTAGATAGGTAGACAGTTGTACAGTGGGAGAGATGAAAGAGAGAGAGAGAGACAGCAGCTCTTATTATCTTTAGGTCTCTCTTGGGAGTCTCTTTTGGGGGTCTACCGTGGATCTCTTTAAACCCGTCCTTATATATAACTTCTTAAAATTATAATTACATAATCCTTAAATGACACGTCAGCTAAGCCATTTAGTGATACGTCATTGCTAAGTCCGTAGACAGAGTTTATGCGTCAAGAAACCAAGGAGAAAGATAGCGTCGATGCATCGATATATAAATTCCAGGATTACATTTGAAAATGCAGAGGAAGACTGATTACTGTGACAAAAAAACAATACAGACAACACAAGCATCAACGGAACAAAAATAACCAGAAAAAAGAAAATAGGAAGAAAAACAACTGTATGGATATTTCAAGCGACAAACAAGTAAAGTCTCAAACGAAAAAACTTGGACATTTCTGAGAAAGGGAAGCCTTAAGAGAGAAGATGAATCTCTTCTGATAGCAGCACAGAACAACGCCATAAGGACTAACTACGTCAAAGCAAAAATAGACAAGACACAATAAAATAGCCGATGTAGGTTATGTGGTGATAGAGATGAAACGATCAATCATATAATAAGCGAATGCAGTTTAGTAGCACAGAGAAAGTATAAGACTAAACACTACTGGGTAGGCAAGGTGATCCAGTGGGAATCGTGCAAGAAATTAACATTTGACCATACGAACAAATGGTATATGCACAACCTAGAATCCTTCCTGGAAAATGAAACTCACAAAGCTCTCTGATATTTTGCAATAAAACGGATCGCCTAATCTCGGCCAGACAACCAGACTTAGTGATAGTCAAGAAAGAAAAAAGAAAGAGAGAACTTGCTGAATAATGGACTTTGCCGTTCCGGCTGACCATAGGGTAAAACTGAAAGAAAGTGAAAAGAAAGCTAAGTACATAGACCTTGCAAGAGAACTGAACATGAAAGTGACAATGGTACCAATATAATTTGTGCACTCGGTACAATAACCAGAAGGTTGATGAAAGGACTGAAGGTATTGGAAATGAGAGGTCGAGTGGTGACCATCCAAACTACGGCATTATTGAGATGGGCCAGAATACTAAGAAGAGTCCTGAAGACTTGAGAAGACCTGCTGTCACTCAAACTCCAGTGAGAAACCATCGACTAACAATAGTATGAAAACTCTAAAATCAGTAAAATAATAATAATGCCATTAAGTGGGTTTTACCATTCTTGTAAATCGTGGAATAAAAAGGAAAGAAAGCGAAAAGATACAAAAATACTTGGATCTTACAAGAGAGCAGAAAAGCAGTGGAACATGAAGGTGACGGTAATACTAATTGCAAGTGGACCACTTGGAACAGTCTCCATCATTGTTAAGATAGAATAGATCATAAAAATCCAATTATTCTCCCTCCAGCTATGGGTAAATAGTAGGACAGACTGGTTCTTCAGCTTTGGTGAGGCAACTAGTCTAGGAGAAGGAAAACTCTGAATTCAAACCTGTTAAACTCCGCTTAGAAAATTGACCTTGTGTCATATCCTGCCCGAGCGGAGGGGTTGGTAAATAGGAATAGAATACAAAGAAGAGTCTCGGAGATCTGAGGAGACTTCCTATCTCTTAGCCTTCAGTAAAAAAAGTGATGTCCTCGTGGTGTAATGGTTAAAGCGATGGACTGCGGAATCTTAGTAAGCGAGTTCGTATTCCACTCGCGCTATTACGTTCACTTTCGGGTAAATACCCTTGGGAAAGGTATGAACCCCCTTATCCTCCCAGCTATGGGTTAAATAGTACCGTTACTGTTCTTCTAGGAGAATGGCTTTGGCATTAAATAACCTACAAAGGTTTATATGCCATTAAACAAAGAAACCAAACCAAACCAAACCAAACCAAAATAAAAATCAACACTAAAAAACGCCCGTTAAAACTGGTATGAAAAACTCGCAAGGCATAAAATAATCGCCAGGAGCAAAATCATATGCAGTTTCTTTCATTAACGGCCGCTTCTAATGCGAGCTGTCACTTTAAGCTGTGTACACGGTTATGGAATAAACATTTCAATCCCTACTACTACTACTACTACTACTACAATAATAATAATAATAATAATAGGTAATAACAATAATTTGAAATGGGGTCATTTATTTCTAGCCCCACCTTGCACCCTCATTCATCCCACAGCGCCCTCACCTCCCTTTCATTTCATTGTCCAGCCGGGGCAAGTTGGGATCGATATCCCTGTGCTAAATAATCGATTTTATAACAATATGGCGACAGGCCTTTAACAACATCCTAGTCAGCACGCATCGAGCGACGACGACGACGACAGAGAAACATTAGATTAGCTGGGCTTACTCATCGTCACTTTCAAATATCGTAACGCGCATGCGTAAATAAACCAGCCCAAGGGAGCATATTTATAGGCATATACATTCCCAGGATTAGATGCAGACACTGTATGGGCCTTTCCATAGAGCGCTGGTAAATAAAGGAATTCAACACAACATTCAAGGCTCACTGGGTGTCTCATTTTATGTCCTTGTGCCAGACATGCTGACTCCTTACAAAGCAGTACATCAGGGATGCTGCGCTTTTAGCAGCAACTTCCCACCAGGCCGGATTTGGCACTAGGTCATTTTATAGTGAGGGAGAAAACGCACAAATTGAGACTTACGCGCAGCCGTCATAAAAAATGTTTGATCCCGTCAGCATTACACACTTTTGGAGCGCCTCAGGCGCCAAGTGATTGACTCAGAGCTACTAAGTAGCAAGTACGTTAATAGATTGGTTGATTTTAACGGTGTGTCAAGCCGTCTAGAGTTATTTTATACGTAGTGGTTAGAGAATCGCGTTCATATTTATATTTTTTGTTCAGCTGTTTCTTAAGAGTTATCTTTTCCACATGATCCAATCGAATACGAATATCTTTTTATACAGATTGATTTGACCCATAGAGATCAGCCAGAATAATTCCAGTCCCTTAACCTTCAGTAAAAAAAAAGAAAAAAAAAACATAAAAAAAGCGGCAGTTACAACTGACGTATACTACCATTTCGGATCAGTTGGTTGGTTGGTTGGTTGGTTTTAATGGCAAATCAACCTCTATAGGTTATTTAATGCCAGAGCCTTTTTACACATATATTATATATATGATTTGTAAATGCAAATTTTTAGGTTGGTGATGGTTGGGTTTTATGGCAAATTAACTTCTTAAGGGTCATTGAGTGTCAAATTCTGATACGTATGTGTGTGTGTATATAAATGTCAAAGCTTTTTGTTCGTATAAATTTGATGGTCGAAGGTGTTGGTAACATAGTTTATATCTCTAATAGGAGGCCAATTGTTTTTAAGAAGTTGATTATGTTTTTGAGAGCAATTTTTTAAAATAGTTCCTTCATGCTGTTTGCCTTATAAAACCTTTTTCCTGGTGTGGTTGAACTTTGTGCATTCTATCAAAATGTGCTTGATTGATTATTGGTTTCCACATGGATATTTTGGGGGTGGTTCTTCTTTAAGAATGAAGGAGTGAGTCAGTCGAGTGTGTCCAATACGTAGTCGAGTAGTTTCTTCTCTTCTGGTATTATTACGATCCAGCTTCCTTTCTTTTAAAATTGGTTTTATTTGAAAGAGCTTATTCGGATCAGTGTACACCTGGGAGTAATGGCAATGAAGGACAACTCTACATTTCCACAATCTTTTAGAACTGGAGCCTCACCATTAGATATAGACATCAACACGTGACTAGCAAAGGTATGAACAGCTATCAATAGGCTATCAGTCATATTGAAGTCAGACCTGACCGATGAAATAAAATGCAGTTTCTTCAAAGTAGCGGTTGTGTCGATACTGCTGTATGGATGCACTACATGGACGCTAACTAAACGTATGGAGAAAAAGCTTGATGGTAACTACACAAGAATGCTGCGAGCAATATTCAACAAGACCTCGAGGCAGCACCCCACAAAGCAGCAGCTATACGGCTACCTACCACCCATCACGAAAACTATGCAAGTCAGACGAACCAGACATGCAGGACACTGCAGAAGAAGTAGGGAAGAGCTCATAAGTGATATACTCTTGTGGACCCCTTTACATAGACGAGTAAAGGCAACAGCTCTGTGCCGATACGGGATGTAGTCCTGAAAACCTGCAGGAAGCAATGGACGATAGGGTGGGATGGTGAGAGAGAGTCAGGAATATCCACGCTGATGGCACGACATGATGATATATATATGTAAAAAAAAATTCGTTCTAGGTCCAAAGAGAGAAAAATATTTTCAAATGAATAGGTCCTCGTAGAGATTTTTTAAAAATAATTATTAATTTATTTTGTTCTTACATACATGTTTGTTTCCATCTCGTTGCTTTCGTCAGAGAACACATGTGGCACAATGCCATGTAAATGGGGTACTGAGTAAGACTCGAACTCACACGTGTTTGTTGGTGGAATGGTTTTCAGGTTTTTTACGGGTTTATATAGAGGTCACTGCTCCCTTTTCCTTATCAGAGTGTCAAAAGAATCACTTCTGTCAGCACACCCTCATGATTACACATGGGGAATTCAGAAATTGTTCGTAAGAGTTTCAAGTACTTTTAGTTGTGTCTCAAGCCATTTTCAAAAATTATGCAATTTGTCTTTTATTGGGTTTAAACAAGGTTAATTTCCCCTGTCCCAAGACAATACAAAAATGATGTGGCCCTGAGCTGGCCCTGTTACATATTTGTCTTTGTACTGTTGTTAGATGATAAACTGGCAGAATGTATTGTTAGGCAGGTAGTGTAGATTAGTTTAACACGGTCGGAACACCGTTGAGGCCAATTAGTGTAAGTGACATGTGATGACCCCGAGATCGTTTAAGAGAGTGGCTTTCATTGGATGAGAAGGTCTTGTGATCAGATGAGCCTAGAAAGTTTAGACAGAAAAAATCGCTCGATGAAAGCAGTCGATAATTTCCAGCTATGATCCCCGTTGTCGGAACCGGTGGAATGAAAGTGTTGTCGACGAAATGAATAAAGTAAGGGCCCATTGAAATTTTTCATTGATCTCACTGGTGTGGATGGGATGAAGCAACGAGATAAGCGGCGACGAATGAATGGGCAGAAACAAGACGATGACTGAGACACAGTCGCCATACGAGGTGACAAGGAAAGGAAATAGAGCGTAGAAATCAGAAGTTTGGTTTGGTTTGGTTTCTTTGTTTAATGGCATATCAACCTTTGTAGGTTATTTAATGCCAAAGCTATTCTCCTAGAAGAACAGTAGTGGTACTATTCAACCCATAGCTGGGAGGATAAGGGGGTTCATACCTTTCCTAAGGGTATTTGCCCGAAAGTGAACGTAATAGCGCGACTGGAGTACGAACTCGCGTACTACGATTCCGCAGTCCATCGCCTTAACCGTTACACCACGAGGATACCCCCCCATAAATCAGAAGTGTAAAGAAGTTAGGAAAACGTAACACAATTTAAACATAGCTGGCGTTGATCGTTAAAATTTCTATATGATGCAGATTTACGTTCCTTTATTCGTAGACAAGGAAAAAATTTTGAAAGTTGAAGATTTTTTCTTTATCTATTCAGTTTCTTATATATATATATATATATATATACATATATATATGTGTGTGTGTGTGTGTATTAGTGTATGTGTGTGTGTGTGTGTGATTAAAGGTTTGGAAGGAAATCCTCTGGTATGAAAACGAAGAAAGTTGGGTTAATCAGGTTAAAACATTTCACTTGTGGTCAAACGTCAAGACCACTAGCTAGAAATATCATTTTGGGTTTTCGAACTTTCTTCTTCAGTCACATACTTATATATATATATATATATATATGCAAAATACATGCACACCTATATATATATATATATATATATATATATATATATATATTCTACCAGTCAAAAATTACACTAAAAAAATATTATTTCTCGCCTTGAAAGTGTTATTGTTGATAAAACAATTTAAATACCTCAATAGTTATATTTATTACATGTACAAGTCTTCCCGGGCCACATTAAATACAAATTAAAACAAAAACAAAAAAACACAAAACGCTTCTTAAACGTTTGTCCGCTATCACTGTTCCACAAATTCTTGTCATTCTTTCCACTGGAAGTAGAATGAAAATAGTTTTTTTCAGCTTTCCTGCAAGAGTTGCCTGTAGTGAGCCACACTTGAATTTTCGATCAAGGTCATCACACAGCAGTTGAATAGGATTTAAGTCCGCCGATTGCTCTGGCCAAGACATCAGTTGAAGGACATACTGTTTGTCTTTGCTTCAAATGTACCCCTGGCAGAGTTGCTAGTATGTTTTGCGTAATTATCTTGCATGGGTGCAAATTCTTGAGCCACAAGCCACGTTCCTGATTGGATCGCGTTGTGCTGCAGTATGCTGAGATAGCCTGTCTGATTCAATTTTCCCTCTTCACCAGCTGTAAATCCCCCGACTTTGCAAATGGCAAAAGCCCCCAAAACCATTACAGAGTCTCCTCCATACTTTACGGTTGGTGTGATACTGGGGGTTACAGCTCTTTCGCCTACTCTTCGCTGCACATCATCATCATGTCACGCCGCCAGGGCGAATCTCTCTGACCCTCTCTCGTCACCTATCTCTATCATCCATCGCTCTCGGTAGGTCTTCAAGGTTACATTCTGTATTTGCTCAGAGCTGTTGTATGTATGTTTTCGCTGGTCGTCCTGCTTTGCTCGTCTATCACTAGCTGCCCATGCCTTTGCTAGTCACGTGTTGATGTCTGTCTCGGTTGATACTATTTACCAACCCCTCCGCTCGGGCAGGATATGACACAAGGTCAATTTTTAAGCGGAGTTTAACAGGTTTGAAACCTAGACTAGTTTCCTAACCGAAGAACCTAGTCTGAAGAACCTAGTCTGTCCTACTATTTACCCATAGCTGGAGGGAGAATAATTGGATTCATACCTTTCCCAAGGGTATTAGTGCTATGTGAAATGCAATCAGTCTCGTCCAGGATTTGAACTCGTGTCGCCGTGTCCAATTCCTACGACGATAACGACTACACCACGGGCACCTCCAATACACCACGGGCACCTCCAATATATATATATGTGTCTCGGTTGATGAGCCACTGCTTCCTAGGTAGGTGAACTTGTCTACTCGTTTCACAGATCTGCAGTTTTATGTGGAGATGTCACCTCTTTGGTTAAAGCATATGTATTCCGTCTTGTGTGCGTTGAAATGGAGGCCTATGCCATCAGCTGCTCATTCCAGACTATGTAGCAGGGTTTTGGCTTGGGCAGGTGCATTTGCTAGAAGCGCTATGTCATCGGCGTAGGTAGTTGTTTGTGCGTGCTACCTTCTGCTTCTTTCCTTTGTTAGCTTGAAACCGTTTTCTTTCATTTTATCAATGGATATTCTAAGCACGTAGTCTAGACAGATGATAAAGAAGTAAGGGGCTAATATGTCTCTTTGCAGTACACCTGCTACAATGTCGAAGTAAAAAACAGGAAAATTTGTATTTGCCAAAAGCGCTATGTCATCAGCGTAGTCCGGGATAATAATTGAATGTGCGGGCTACCTTCTGCTTCTTTCCTTTGTTAGCTTAAACTTCTGATTCTTTCATTTGCCAGCTTGATTTGCTGCACATAGTCCCTCCTATTTGATCTAAAGATTTCGAATTTTGATTTGTCTGTCCAATGGACATTAATCCCCTGCTCTATTGTCCAGTCTTTGTCTATCTTGGTTTTTTATATTGTTTTGATTTCTTAACAATGGTTTTTTGACAAAAATTCTGCAATAAAGGCCAGTTTCTCTCAGTGGATGTTGACCCATTTTTTTCAGGACATTGGTTCAATTGTGCAGCGATGTTTGGAGCCGTCAGCATTCTGTCTCAAACTGGTGACTATAATGAAATTGTCCTCTCCATAGGTAAAACAGTATCTAAGTAAGTAAAGTTGGCGACCGTAGTCTAGGGCGACCAGAAGGCTCTCTTTTCAATAACTACTACACCGAGGTGTAGTGGAGGACGCTACTCTTTTCCATGGATTGCTCCACTTTACCCTTGATACGTACCTTATATTGTTAAGTACGGAGGTATTAATTACCATTTTTTGAGTCTTTGGTATGACTCGACCTGGGATTGAACCTCTGTCTCCCGGGCCATTGGCGAGACTCTGCCAACCAGACAAATGAACCGGTTCAAAAGTCTAATGTGAGTTTAAGTGGTCGTATAATGTAACTTTTCGAAAACGTTTTATTCTTGTTCAATACTAAAGTAGAAAAACTGTTCGGTAGCCAAACCTGAATATGTGAAATAGACGTATTCATACCGGTACGCAAAACGTTCATAATGTCCATAACGCACAGAGATAACATAGGAATCCCGAAACACAAAAAACACTTACGACTTCTTAGTTCAGGTACGAAACTTTTTATTACCTTTGAGTTAAAAGGTTTTTCGACATAAGGAGAGAGATACACGTTCTTTCTATGATGACTTTTCCATCTGCCCCCTCCCCCACATGCGGCACCCGACGCAAGGCCTCGGCGAGCCCCGAAAGTCAACCTTCTTCTTCGGAGGCAAAAACTCGACTCACTGACTTTTCTCAAAACCCCCAAATCCTCCGCGCACGCTTCCGGTGCATGACCTCATTCACCCCCCCTGGTCATATTTTTTATCTGGGATTTTTATTCTGACATCTCTGAATGACACATCCTCCCCGCACGCGCGTGAACACCTGCGTTCATGTTGCACCTAACTAGCCCAAGCGCTAACTAAATCGAAAGGCAAGATATATAAAACGAAATCCATCGGCCATTATATTACAAAACGGCTTCAGATCAACTTTTCAAAAGCTATTTGTTTATATTAAGATCAAAGTTACTGAGAAAAAACCTGTATTTAGTATAAAAAATAAAAACATTGTGGTGATTAACTTACTTCATTAAGAATAACTCTTTTAGAATAAGAAATAAAAAATTTTGAGGGTGGCCAGATACTTTTGACTGGTAGTGTGTATACACATGAACG
Organism: Sepioteuthis lessoniana; assembly: GCA_963585895.1. Taxonomy (NCBI): domain Eukaryota; kingdom Metazoa; phylum Mollusca; class Cephalopoda; order Myopsida; family Loliginidae; genus Sepioteuthis; species Sepioteuthis lessoniana. The sequence goes on from CAUZXS010004508.1 coordinate 27,459, forward strand.
TTCATATATAAATGTGTGTGTATGCATGTGTGTGTATACATAACACATTCGCACTAACACACACACACACACACACACATATAGCTATGCACACTCTTCCATCAACAAATTGAGCACGAGTGAATTCAACTGAAGGCCGAACTTTTGATAGCGATCAGGTCCGATTTCAAATGTTGCTCGCAGCAGCAACCACCGCCCGTCGAAACAAACATCATGAAACCAATTATTACATATCAGTTTTAAAAGACAAGAGAGAAGGATGCTTGTTCAAGGTGCAGCCAATAAGCACTTAAAGAATTATAAGTTAGGGTAGCATGGACACATACGCAACGGCCCTCGGTGACTCTAAGTTTCTTGTCTATGCGATCATCAGTTCAATGTGTGTGTGTGTGTGTGTGTGTGTGTGTGTGTGCGTGTAAGTGGTGTACTTATTTTTGTACTGCTACAGATATATTTTTGTTATAGAGTTTGGTTATAAATAATGCACAATAATAACGTTAGAGTGTTTGGTCATGAATAATGCACAGTAATAACCGTTTTCATTGTAAAATGTTTCAGCAGCAATAATAAAAATTTTGGTATCTTTGCTTTCGTAGAAAATTAACTTTTGATTTGAAAAATAGCACATCATTCCCTTATTAATTGGAGATTATATATATATATATATAACCGGGCCATTGGCCTAAGGAGTAAAGTGTGCACCAGTGGTCCGGGAGATCGGGGTTCAATCCCAGGTCGAGTCATACCAAAGATTTAAAAAATGGTACTTGATGCCACCTTGCTTCACACTCAGCAATATAAGGTACGTATCAAGGGTAAAGTGGAGCAATCAAAAGAAAGGAGTAGCGCCCTCCCCTACACCTCAGTGTAGTAGCTATTGAAAAGGGGGCCTTTGAGTTACCTCGACTACGGTCGCCAACTTTATTATATATATATATATATATGTACGTAGGGGTGTGTGTGCATGTCTAAGTGGGGGGGTGTCTGAGTGTATGTGTGTGTGTATATATCTATATATATACAAACACACTTTCACACATACACACACATACACACACACACACATATATATATATATATATATATAGAGAGAGAGAGAGAGAGAGAGGGAGATGTTTTTGAGGATACCTATATGCCAAAGGTATTTTTATACTTATAAAGATTTTTTCAAACAATTAAGTTGAGCTTAAGTACGCAGTTTGAATATCAAAAACAGTTTAGTTCTATTTGAACCATAGATAGGACTCTATCAGGTGCTACCATTCCGGGTCAGAGTGGGCCTGGGAGCGACGGCAATGAAGGTGTACTCCGCTTTCCCCAAAGTTCTAGCATTACTATCAGATTGTATATTGTCATATCAGGACACTCGTTAGGGGGTCTAACCCCTCTGCAGATATCCAACCGGGTGGACCAATAATTTTAGGATCCAAATTTTGGCTGTAAAAACTCTCTGAAATACCTGCTTGTTAATCAGGGTATTATGGCTATGTACCCTTATAAGACACATTGATGTGCGTAGATAGACAAAAAGATGAGCGTTTCTCTTTGTTTTTGTCTTACTTGTATAAATTTCTATCTATCTATACAAGTGTATGTTTAAACTTTAGCGTATATATTTGCTAATCCTGTAAAGCCGAAGAAAGATCTTCTGAAGGATTATAGATATCTTTAAAGAAAATGAAACCAAAGCAAAAAAAAAAATGACGCTTTTTTGAAACAACTGAATGTCAAATAAACATGATCGAAGGAAATATTAGAATGAGAACAAAAAACAATAAAAAATGGTATAAAATAGATTATTAGATAAATAAATAAATAAAAATACAAGCAAGAAAAAAATTCTATGGCAACGACATCTTCTTTTTTTTTTTTTTTTATCTATGTTCTATCAAAAAGCACACGTCATTTCACAAGGCCATATAAATGTGTCAGAAATTGCTGACTGCACATGCGCCAGTGTATCCACAGAGGGTAAACCAATATGGCTGACGAGCGGTTTCGCGCCATCGACCTCTCCAAAAGTGTAGCCAATCGATCGGCGCCCGATTTTTCTTGAGCATCAGCTGAGGAGTGGATTTCTATTATTCATCGCCGAATCTTGTGATTAATATTACTTCGACAGCAGAACGTACGACTCAGAAGATGAACTGAGGAGAGATGGTCACCAATAAGCAAACTAACCAATTGGTTTACGGCCAAAATGCGAGCGGTGATTTATTCATTCATTTATATTGAAAGAGGGGAAGGGTCTAAGAGGTCCAGAGCTTTGGACAACCGGTGGATGGTAGGGATATAAATATGAATAAAATTTTGTGGACAAAACCAAAAGAGTGGATACGTTGTCACATTTTGACAGGCATGGATATATACTCATATATATATATATATATATGTGTGTGTGTGTGTGTGTGTGTGTGTGTGTGTGTTTAAAAAGCTTCAGTTGGCTATGCAATGTTTAACACTTTGAACACAGCATTGCTCGATTTTTCGGACTAAGTGGTATTTTGCTAAACACCGTTGACCCGATATTTCGGACTGAGTACTATTTTAGAATACAGTATAGACCCAATATTTCGGACTGAGTAATATTTTGCTATACGCTGCAGACCCGATATTTCGGACTGAGTACTATTTTAGAATACAGTATAGACCCGATATTTCGCACTAAGTACTATTTTGCTATATACCGTAGACCCGATATTTCGGACTGAGGGCTATTTTAGAACACACTATTGAGCCGATATTTCGGACGATATGCTATCTTGTAATACACCCTAGATTCTATATACCGTAGACCCGATATTTCGGACTGAGGGCTATTTTAGAATACACTATTGAGCCGATATTTCGGACTATATGCTATCTTGTAATACACCCTAGACTCTATATTTCGGATTGAGTGCTATTTTTCTATACACCGTAGGCCATATATTTTAAGCTCAGGAAAGCATGTCAGATACAAATAATGAAGTATGACACCAGTGTTGTTAAAAATAGACGATAAATTTCAATCAATTTGCATCCTTCAAAAAATCGAATAAAAATCTTATATACAAATTATTTTCTTCCTATATATATATATATATAACTCTCCCGGTATTAATCTTCTTTACATGCAATAACTTGAAATGACAATAGATATTTATTAATGTATCTTAAAACTGATTTCATTGGTCCCATACCCTGATTAGTCAGATTCGACACAGCATCAATTTTTAAGCGGTGTTAAGCTGAAGCGTTACCAGCTCCAATACGCACCATGTCAAAAGTTCTCACGCACTAAATACAAAAAAAGTCTCTGTTTGTTTCATGATATAAAAGTTTTTTTGCTGCTAAGTCTTTTTCATAGAAGCAGTGAAACGAGAGAGATAGGAACAAAGAATTACTTGAGCCTACTAAATAGACAGATAGAACAGAGTAGGAGGGGCGAAAATATAGACCTAGACATAATTATTATGCGAGACGAAAAGAAGCGGGCAATTAGTTACTTTCTTCGCAGTTCCACACGCCACCTGTGCGCCTGACTTCACTACCACTCCAACATCAGAGTCTCTTGGTTGTCTATCATCTCCAACACAGATTCAACTCGCCGACTCAACTCCAACTTCTGACTTATCCAGCTTGCCGCCTTCAGCTCCAACTGTCCAACTCCAACTTTTGACCCAAGTCCAACTGTAACTACAATTGATTCTGCGTCTTGGAAATCTTCTTATATATTTTCTTACTATTATTCTTCCTAATTAATCTTTTAATGGCACGTAATCACTAAAACTTTCCAGTGGCACATCATAGCTAATATCAGCTGACATCCACCTAAATGTTTATCTTTGATATTTCGCTGACAGCTGATTTCAAAACAAACCTGTCACGGCTTTATTTTGACCGGGGACTGATACATGAATGTAAAAAAAGATCTACGCAAGTTGTGACCTTTAGAAATAAAAAAAAAAAACAACTTGCAAATAGCATACAATTTATCACTAAGATAGAATAGTTAACTAAATAGGTAATTAAATCCCTAATTATTTTACAAAGCTAGTTTGAATTTGAAGTTTTCCTTATCCTAGATTCGTTGCTAAGCGGGCCTTAATGTAGCGTGTCTTGTGCTAAAATAGCTTTGTGGTACCCATCCCTATCCAGATCTACAACTGGTTTGAATTCAGAGTTTTCCTTCTCCTAGATTGGCTGACGTACCAATGCTAAAAATGCCAGTGTGCCCTACTATTTACTCATAGATGGGGAAGGGAATCGTTGGATTCATACCTTTCCCAAGGGTATTAGCGCTATGTGACATGTGAGCTGCCTCGAACAGGATTTGAACTCGGGTAGCCTATTCCAGTTCCTACGGTGATAACTGTTGCGCTTAGAGTTCCACCACGAGTCAGAATTTTATCAATGAATATTAATAAATATATTAATATCAATAAATATCAAATGATATTGATAAATATATTACAAAATATATTGGAAATTTTATTGTATTTTCTTTATTTGTCGATTTTTAGGAAATGTTTAGATTGTGAGCGTGTTTGGCACTGAAAATGTTCCTGGTGTTTTGTTTTTTTTGTTTTGTTTTTTTGCTTTAGGTTTTTTTAAAATTGTTTTATTTATTTGTTTATTCATCGACTTTATAAATATAAACAAACATTTGAAAAAGCAAATAATTCCACTTTTCCTTAATGTAACAAAACACACACATACGCTCAGATATATATATATATATATATATATATATATATATCAGATTGTTGATCAATTTTTCTTTCTTTTGAATGCTGCGAGCAATATTGAACAAGTCGTGGAGGCAACACCCCACAAAGAACCAACTATACGGCCACCTACCTCCCATTACGAAAACTATCCAAGTTAGACGAACCAGACATGCAGGACACTGCTGGAGAAGCGATGTACTCCTATGGACCCCCACATATGGCCGAGCAAAAGCAGTACGACCAGCTCGAACATACATACAACAGCTCTGAGAAGATACGGGATGTAGCCCTGAAGACCTGTCAGTGGCGATGAACGATAAGGAGAAATGGCGAGAGAGGGTCAGGGATATCCGTGCTGGGGGCACAACATCATGATGATGATGATGATTGATGATATTATCATCACCATCATCAAGGCATCCCGACAGCAAGAATTCCTTTAACTCTCTCTCTCTCCACCCATCCCGTTGTAAGCAGAGAAAAAATTCGACCCTATCACTACCCGTCCTTGAGTTTGTATTTATTCAACCTCTCTGTTCTGTTACCAGATGTAACGCAATTTTCATTTAAAATAGAGTAAAGCCGCACTGAATTAATTTTCCCCTCATAGCCTAATACTGTATCAAGGCTAAATAAATCAGTTTGTCCTATTATTTACCAATAGCAAGGGAGAGAACAGATGGATTCATGCCTTTCCCAAAAGCATTAGCATGAAGTGAAACAGAAACAGCTTTATTCAGGTTTTGAACACGGATCGCCGATTCCAGTACCTTTCGTTATGGTAAGGTGACCACCGAAGTACCACCCTTAAGTTAATCAAGATAGACTACTTGCTACCCGGTATTCCTTGGTAGGTTAAACTTAGTCTGAAACACCGTCAGAAAAGAAGAGTCTCTGTTGAGAATCGAACCAGCTAGCAACACTTTCCGAGTCTTAAAAGCTACTCATTGCGTGACCTATTTTTATTTTCATGAATTTATTCATATTTTGTTTTTGAGAAAATAATTGCATCACACTAATCCTCAAATTTATTTGTTTGGTGGGGAAATATTTCAAAACATTTTTGGCATTGTCATAGATTTTGCCATATTTTTCGCGCTTTCTTTTTTCTCGAATAAATTGTCAATTGTTTAGGTCCGCCATTTTGGCCTAAAGAACACAAAACAAAACGTGACTGTTTAACATTGCACTCATTCATATAAATTATAAAAAAAAAAAAAAAAAGAAAAAAAAGAAAGAAAACACAGAAAAAAAAAACAAAGAAAAAAAAAAACAGTAAAATGAATTGCTTGTTCCGCCCTAAAAGCAATAACCCAAATGCAGCAGCCATTTCCTGCATAACATTAGTCGAATTAATATTTATGTAGCGAAATTTCATCAAATTTGATTCCTTTCTATTGTTTATGGGTATCCATTTTTTTTTTTTGTGGGCGTCCCATATCATTCCTGCTCTTTTTTTTATAATCAATTCTCTATTGAAAGGAAACAACATCGTCAATTAAAAGCATATCAAAGTCTTTTATTTTAACATCATAAATGGAGACTGACGTTAGGAAAATATCAATAAAAAAAAATGGTTCCGCAATTTAAAAAAAAATGGTTGTTTTGTCAGTGGACGTTGAGGACTTTTGGGTGTATATAAAGGCAAGAAAATTTTATTTTAGAAGAAACTCATCCAGAAACTGGAATGATGATTTTTTATCATCATCATCATCATCATCAAGTCGGGCTGATTTTCCTGACTCTCTCTCTCTCTCTCTCTCTCTCTCTCCGTCCCTATCATTTATCGCTCCCGGCAGTATCCGTATAGAGCTGTTACTGGCAAGTTCTTGTTAGTCGGCCATCAATGGCATGTCTATGTGTAGGGGTCCACAGAAAAACGTCCCTTATGACTTCGTCTTTGCTTAACAGCATTCATAAATACTGCTTGATATTGTACAAAATCGTCAAAAAATTGTTTGAAGAATTTTCAGTACAAAAAAAATCATTGCGACTCAACAAATTGTGGGGTTTATTACTGGTCAATGGATCATTTTGCTTATTACCAAGCTAATTGATCATTTTATTCATTACCGGTCAGTAAAACAAATTATTCTGTTTATTACCGGGTCAATGAATTTTTTTTGATTTAATCGAAAATAAGTAATTTTGTTTATTACCGGTCGATAGAAGATTTTGCTTATTACTAGCAAAAATATCATTTTGTTTATTACCGGTCGATAGAACATTTTGTTCATTACCAGTAAAAATATCATTTTGTTTATTACCAGTCAACAGAATATTTTCCTTATTACCAGCAAAAAGATCATTTCGTTTATTACCGGTCGGTAGAACATTTTGTTCATTACCAGCAAAAATCTGGTTAAATTGTCCTTATAAATTCATTTCGGCGAAGAAGACGAGGATTATATTCTTCACCGAAATGAATTCATTTAGACAATTTAACCAGGTTTGAGTTTGTTTCCAGTTACATTGAATACGCCCCGTATGCGACTTTTCATATATAAACCTGAAAAGGAATATATAACAATTGCCATACATCGAACACTCCCATAGGTTTATTTGAAATAGTTCATATATTCTATACACGAATAATCCACACCCATAATCTTCGGACGGTAATTGGATATATATATATATATATATATATATATATATATATATATATATATATATATAAGCTCTTCGAATGAATTAAGCATTCTGGTATCCGGTAAGGCAAAAATGTAAACAAACGAAAGCTACTACATAATGCCTTATAATTCCTGAGCTGACGTGGTTCGCTTGCTGGCTGAGCAGTATGATTCTAAGTCTAAGGTAAAGTTGGGCG
>CAUZXS010004508.1:40000-52423 GCA_963585895.1 Sepioteuthis lessoniana
AGGAAAATATCCGAGAGAGATTAAGTGATACAGAATGAGATAGAAAGAGAGACAGCGAGAAGGAGTGAGAGGGAGATAATGTATTGAATGAGGAAGTGGATTTGTAGAGAGACTAAAATACGTCCACTCATCGTGGTAGATGACTCAAATCTCGCATGACATCATATCCACGCTAGATTGTCAAGAGAACTGTTTTAATGAGCAAAAGTCACTTTATTTCTTTTATGGAAATTTAGTCGATTTTGCTTTGATATTCCCTTGACGTATTGATGAGAAAGAAAAGACGTTGAGTGTGTGTGTGTGTGTGTGTGTGTGTGTGTGTTCATATATGTATATGCGCATATTTATGCAAGTAAATAGTTTTTATTCCATCCCATCGTAGTATCCCTCCATTGCCATGACTCCCAGGTTCACTCTGGCCCGGAGTAGTAGCTTCTAATAGGGTCCTATCAATGGATCTAATAGAACTGTTTGACATTTAAACAAAGTGAAAACAAATGACTTATGCTGAATTGAATTGTTTGAAATCAAACTGTTTGATCATTTAACTGGGTGTATAAGCAAGATGTGCTTACAAATCATTTATTTAATATTTATGTAAAACAGGATTTGGCATTAAATAACCAACAGTGCTTGATTTAGCAAACCAAACCAAATCCTATATATTTAATACATTTGTATAAAGAGGATTTGGCATTAAATAACCTACAATGGTTGATATGCCATAAAACCCAACCCAACCAAACCAAATCCTATATTTTAAATATATATTTATAAAGAGGATTTAGCATTAAATAACCCACAAAGGTTAATATAAAAGGTCTTGGTGGAGGTGCTGCTACAAGGGTCAGATCTCCCGGACAAATGGACAGAATAGTTTTAACGGCAAGTCAATGCGTTTGGGTAATTTTATGCCTAGAATTAATGGAATTGCGTTTATTGTGCTTTCATATTTTCATTTTTTGAGAGATTGCCTCGGCAAAATTTTTGTACCCTGCAAACTATTTCTATTTAAGACAAATAATTTGTCCATAATTATATGGTTTCAAGTATTCTTTCTGCAATACAAATAATTATATTGTAATAAAAATATGGATGGTTATTAATTATATTCTTATAGACAGCTCCTCTGTTCGGACACAAGATATAGTCTAGAAGACCTGCCGGAAGTGATGGACGATAGAGACGAATACAGAGAGAGAGAGAGAGAGAGAGAGAGAGAGAGAGAGAGAGAGAGAGAGAGAGAGACAAAGTTAGGGAAATCCGTGTAAGCGGCACAACATGATGATGATTAATTTTATCAGTTAATTATTTTATTTGCAGCAGTAAAATGTAAGTTAGCAATATCTTTGAGTTGAATTTTTGGTTGAATTTTTTAAAAAAAAGTCGTACGCATGCACGTACGACGACCAGGGTGTCGGTTCATGTCAAAAAAGTATTTAGTTTTGAACTCGGGGTTGTAGACAGGATGTTGACAAATAAGAATTCTGTCGGCTGACTTAAGATCACGTAAAACTAAAAAATTAATGACACGTGTTCTTATCATCATTAGCTAAGGAGAATAATTAATATATTATATAAGCAGGGAGATTTTTTTTAAATTTGTAGAGTTTAGTTGAGCTCAGAGCTCAGAGTCGGAGACAGTCGGTTGAGTTCAAAGATTCGGGCCCTCAGGGGGCGAAGGCCGTGGTCTTGGGAGAAAAGCGAAATCGGTATTTTTGTTTTGTCTACCAACAACAAATCTCATAGCGTTATTATGTAACCCAAGTAATTCTTTCAACCTGTCTTCCTCTCTTCGTGGTGACAGAATTTCGTATCGACAGAAAAATGGAGTAGCTTTGTACTCTGAAGAAATGTAACACTCGTATTTATATCTACGTGCGTAATGTAACATTCATAGATATTTCCTAATACAAATAATTTATACGCGCTTATATGATGTCAAGTAACTAATAATGATAATCCTTAGTAAACAATAGAGCTTCAAGTAACTACTTTTAATACAAATAATTCAAACACGCTTATATGATGTCAAGTAACTAATAATGATAATCCTTAGTAAACAATAGTGCTTCAAGTAACTACTTTTAATACAAATAATTCAAACACGCTTATATGATGTCAAGTAACTAATAATGATAATCCTTAGTAAACAATAGAGCTTCAAGTAACTACTTTTAATACAAATAATTCAAACACGCTTATATGATGTCAAGTAACTAATAATGATAATCCTTAGTAAACAATAGAGCTTCAAGTAACTACTTTTAATACAAATAATTCAAACACGCTTATATGATGTCAAGTAACTAATAATGATAATCCTTAGTAAACAATAGAGCTTCAAGTAACTACTTTTAATACAAATAATTCAAACACGCTTATATGGTGTCAAGTAACTAATAATGATAATCCTTAGTAAACAATAGAGCTTCAAGTAACTACTTTTAATACAAATAATTCAAACACGCTTATATGGTGTCAAGTAACTAATAATGATAATCCTTAGTAAACAATAGAGCTTCAAGTAACTACTTTTAATACAAATAATTCAAACACGCTTATATGGTGTCAAGTAACTAATAATGATAATCCTTAGTAAACAATAGAGCTTCAAGTAACTACTTTTAATACAAATAATTCAAACACGCTTATATGGTGTCAAGTTACTACTAATAATAATCCTTAGTAAGCAATTGGAGCTTCAAGTAACTATTCTTAATACAAATGATCAACACACACTTATATTGTTTCATGTAACTAATAATAATAATCCTTAATAAACAATTTTAGCTTCATGTAACTATTCTTAATACAAATCATTGATACACATTTATATGGTTTCAATTAACTAATGATGATATTCCTTAGTAAACAATTATAGCTTCAAGTAACTGTACCGGACATTGGCCTAGCGGTTAGAGTGTTCGCCAATGGCCCGAGTCATACCAAAGACTCAAAAAATGGTACTTGATGCCTCCTTGCTTAACAATCAGCATTATAAGGTCCGGATCAAGGGTAAAGTGGAGCAATCGAGGGAAGGAGTAGCGCCCTCCCCTACACCTTGGTGAAGTAGCTGTCTAAAAAGGAGCCTTCGGGTCACCCTCGACTATGGTCGCCAACTTTTTTTTAAATACTTTCAAGTATTCCAATCTAATAATAATAATTTACTTGCAAATTGTTATATGGTTTCATGTATTCCTATCCAATACTGACAATTCTCAAACAGATTTAATCGATCCATAGATGAGACCATTAACAGATATTATTTCTCTGGGTCAAAGTGTACCTAGGAGTAATGATAATGACGGAGTACCTCACACATCCCAGATCTCTGGAAATGGAGTCTCACCATCGAATGTAATCTAGTATCATAGGTGCATCTGACTTTGCGTATTCATGCGTGTGCATGCATGTGTGTGCTCACGTGATCATATATGTATGTATGTGTGTATGTGTGTGTATATACCCATGGAGTAATAGTTATTGTCATAGGAAATGGACACGGTGAGCCGAGTTCAAATCCTGGACGAGACTGTTTGCATTTCACAAAGTGCTAATACCCTAGAGAAAAGTTTGAATCCAACTATTCTCCCTCCAGCGATGTGTAAATAGTTGGGCAGATTGGGATCTTTAACTTTAGTATGTCAACCATTCTAGGAGAAGGAAAACTCTCAATGTAAACCTTTTAAACTCCGCTTAAAAACTGACCTTGGGTTGCATATTGCTCAAGCGGAGGGGTTGGGTAAATATATATGTATGTGTGTTTATATATGTATATGTTTGTGTGTATGTGTGTCCCTATATATATATTCATTTCTGTATTCATATATCTATCTCTGTGTGGTGTGTCCCAATATGTATGTATATATGTATGTATGTCCACATACACAGCTATACACATGTGGTTCATATAAGTATGCACATATATATGTAGGTGTGTATGTGTGTTCATATATGTATGTGTGCATGCACTTTGTCTGTGTGTGTATAAATGAACTTGTGAATATTTATTCAAGTTTGATCTTGTGCACATATGCAAGTGCGTGTGCAAATAGAACTATTTACTACACATTACTTTGTTTGGCACAAGGTCAAAAGTAACGAGCACCCAATGAAAATTGAACTCACTTACTCTGTTCTGCTAGCTTACCATTGTACAAGTAGAGGGTCCCAATAACAGAGTGAAAATTGCAATAAAAAGTGCAGGGCACACAGTGAGAATCAAACCCACTGATACAAGTCTGCTAGCCTGGTTCGGGAACCATTAAACCATGCTGGGCACCCTACCAGTGGATGTGATTGTCTGTGGACAGTTCTGACATCTCGTATGATTTACCACGCTAAATTTTTTTTCTCTTTCTTCTTCACTGCTTTGCAGTTCTTACATTTCAAATTGCGTACTTACACTTCTTTCTGACAACATTCATCTTCGTTTTAATTTATCAGTTTTCCCGCTCTCTCTCTCTCTCTCTCTCTCTCTCTCTCTTTCGTTCCTTTCTTCTTTCTCTCCTCTTCCGCCATCTTGCTACTTATTAGTCGAGTTCATTGACTCCTTCTGACTTTAATTGGCTAAATGCAATTCTCACTTCAATGACCAACCCCCTCTTTTTTTTCTCCCCAACGACTCGATTGTTAACTTCCTAATATCTTCCTCGATACGCTCTATAAGATTTCAGCCATCTCCCTGCCATCCATTACACACACACACACACACACAAACACAACAAAGTATATATATATATGTGTGTTTGTGTGTGCGTGTGTATTAATAGGTCAAAAAGGTCATTCTTCTCTTTGACGTCAAATCCCATTATAAGTTTGGTTTTACGTCCTTTCAAAATGGTTGTTTGTATTCTATTACGAAATTCAGTAATTGTATGCAACGATTAACAATATATATATTATATATATATATATATATATATATATATATATATATATATGCATGCATTCACAGAAATTTCGCATATATATATATATATATATATATATATATATATATATATTTGTTGGTTTTACATATCAGCTCTTGTTGGTTATTCAATGGTAAAATACTGTTTATATATATATATATATATATATATATATATATATATATATATATATATGTTTGTGTGGGGGGGGTATTTAATGCTAATTACTATATATATATATATATATATTCAACAGCTCCTGTCAACTCTGTTGTATATATATATATATATATATATATTTATATATATATATATATATGTATAAAAGCATGCTTGCATTATATATATATATATATATATATATATATATATAGTAAAATTGGAAGCTGTAGTCGAGGGCGACACGAAGGGTCTCTTTTCATTAGCAATTACAACGAGGTGTAAGGGAGGCCGCTACTCCTTTCCGTGGTTTGCCCTACTTTACCCTTGATCCGTACCTTATAATCCTGAATGATATACAAGGAGGCATCAAGTACCATTTTTGAGTCTTTGGTATGACTCGACCTGGGATTGAACCCCCCTTTCCCGCGCCATTGGCGAATATATATATATATATATATATATTCTTCCGTTGATATAAGAACTGTAGATATATATGCAACAAAGAAAAGATACTCATATATTATTTGATCATCATCCTCATCATATCATGCCATCAGCACGGAACTCCCTGACCCTCTCCCGCCACTCTTCTCTATCGTCCATCGCCTCTGCCAGGTCCTCACGATTACATCCTGGTTTGGCACAGAGCTGTTGTATGTAGGTTCTAGCTGATCGTCCTGACTTTGCTCGTCCATGTGAGGGGGTCCATAGGAGTACGTCACTTACGAGTTCGTCCCTACTTCTCCAGCAGTGTCCCTCATGTCTGGGTCGTCTATCTTTGATAGTTTTTGCGACGAGTCGTAAATGGCCGTGCAACTGCTGCTTTGTGAGGTGCTGCCCCCAGGACTTGTTCAATATTGCCCGCAGCATTGTTGTGTAGTTGCTGTCAAGTTTTTCCCCATACGTTTAGTTAGTGTCCATGTAGTGCATCCATACAGCAGTAACGACACGCCCGCTGTTTGAAAAAAAATTGTTTCCTTTTATCGGTCAGGTCTGACTTCCATATGACCGAGAGTCTATCATTAGCTGTCCATGCCTTTTTGCTAGTCGTGTGTTGATGTCTGTCTCGGTTGATGAGACACTGCTTCCTAGGTAGGTGAACTTGTCAACTATTTTCATAGAACTACCGTTTTGTGTGGAGATATAATCTAGGCATATGTTCGTTTGACAGAGACTGTAATACGTATATATATATATATATATATATATATATATTCAGAAAAAAATGAAAGACAGTTGGCAGCTCGGATAGTGTAATGTTTAACAAGCTAGACTAGCAAAAATACACGTGTAAGTTCGAGTCTCACTGGGTTCCCCATTCATACGGCTTTCTGTCACATCTAAACAGATATAAACCAGAGAAGAACTTACCATACACACATTGACTCGGAGTGAAGCTGCCAATCAACTTTATGGCATATCAAATATCAAAAACTAGTTTAGGAAAAATTACACCCATAAAAAACACTAAACATACTCTCGGAAAAGGAAAAAGAATAAGAAAAAGAAAAAGAGAAAGAGAGAAGCAGCACCTGCAAAAATTTATTGAAGAAAACCCAATCATGACTGTCGCCTCTATATAAACTGAAAAGCAGCCAAGATCATCAAACATTCCCTGAAGATACCAAGAAGGTAGAAACACGTGTAAGAAAGAACAAAATGAATAACTAAAAAACAAATCTCTTTGTTAAAATACTTACTTTTTTCTCTCTTTGGACCAACTAAGAACAAAATTATATATATATATATATATATAGAGAGAGAGAGAGGGTGGAAGGATATTGAATTTTTTTCATAAACGAATTCTCAATTTTTCAGATTCTTTTTAAGTTCATCGTAAATATCAAACAGTCTTAAACCCTCAACTGAACACTTAAATTTATGCGGATCTGCACACACTTTATTGTCACTGAGTTAATTTATATTCAAAGAATATTAGCTGCCTTTTCATTTGTACACTCAACTTTTCTTTCACCCACAGATTACAATGAAAGGCATGGCCTAAACGAAAACCGATTTTTATGTTACTGTTTAAAAGAATTAGCATTTTCTTATCAATCTCACGAGGGTTTCATTAAGGTGTTAACACGATCTTAGAGATGACGAATATTATTTTGTGATATGTTATTCCACACCTAAGTCCTTGAAAGTTTTTTTTTAATCAGAATATATACCATCTGTATAAGACATATTCGTTATTCGGTTCCAAATCGGCATCGTCTTTCTTTCCGGATGCAACGATATATATATATATAATTATGAATGGAGGAATTAAAATATTAAGTTAAAAATTACCATGACAAGAAAATCCGGCACACACCAACACGTGACATACGGAGCACTGAACAGCTGTTTCGACCTTGTTGGGTCTCATCATCAGTGTACACCGTGATCTCCACCACTGGAGATCGAATCAACAACAGCAGCATTCAGAGGCCGAAACTCTACCACCGGGCCACTGGTTTATGCCACATATTAGCGATGCCGAATTAAGCAGTCATGGTAAATTGCGCGACTACTTGACCTAATGTGTCTTTTTTATAGGTACGTATTCCCTACAGCGGACACGGCCAACTCTGGGGCTACATCTTCCCAAGTCGGAGTTACGAGTCCTCATAACATAAGCCTCATGGGCTGGAAATATAATTATAACTATGAATGGAGGAATTGATATATTAAGTTAGAAATTGTTACCATGACAAGAAAACCCGGCACACACCTACATGCGACATAAGGAGCATTGAACAGCTTTTCGGCCTTATTAGGTCTCTCTCGCTCTCTCTCTCTCTCTCTATGTATATATATGCGTAATATATATATATATATATATATATATATATATATATTATTATGTTCACTATTACGTGCTATTACGTTCACTTGCGGATTTTCTACCTCTTGGGGGAGGTAGGAACTCCTTTAATCCCACCCACCCAGCCATGGTTAAAATAGTATCACTACTTTTCTTCAACAGGGATGGCTTTGATATATCGTAAAATTGTTTTGAATTGCGCTAAATAAAGAAAATAAATGAATTGTTAATTAAATAAATATTCCATTCATGTGAATCAATTTTGTTTTGTTTCGTTTTTAATCTCAGGTAATTTTTCTGCCATTATTTATATTTTATTGGATGATATATAAGATTAATTTTCATAAAAAATATTAGAATTTCATAAATTCATAATAAAAATATTTAAAGAAACTTGTTTTAAATAAAGCTAAATAGGGATTTTTTTTTCTTACTGAAATGGAGGAGTATGTGCCCATTGATCTCATAGTGGGTTGGTTTGTTGTGTTTTACGGCATTTTAACCCTCGTAGGTTATTCAATACCAAATCCTGTTTATATAAAATAAAGAAAATAGTGTGTAGGTATCAATTTTTAAGCGAGGCAGTGCACATTTGTTTGCACATAGTTAAAAGGTTTCAAGTACTACTGTGAAATACTAATTGGTCAATTTAACATTAATCATTTGTTTGCACATTGTCAAATGGTTTCGAGTACAGTAAAAATAATTTAAATAGTTCTATTTGACCCAAAAATGGGGACCTCAGAGTGGACCTGGGAGTAATGGCAATAAAAAGGTACTCCATATTTCCCATCAGCTGGCTTAGTATCATATCCGTTGCGTGTGGAGTTTTAGTTCTCCGCAGAGATGATGTCGGTGTGTTCAACAGCCCTAGTCGACAGGGCAAGTGGATATTATATATATATATATATATATATATGTGCGTGTGCGTGTGTGTGTGTAGAACATAATTATATTAAATGAAAATCTAAAGTACAAAATTCAAATTCATTCGCAGACCTGTTCATTTTAACATATTTGTTTTCTCTCGTTTGCCCAACAGCAAAAATTAGTGCAGTTGGCTGCGGCTGTAGAATACACCGACAGCATCTTTGTAAAAAGGTAAGATATCCCACCCACCTGAACAATTGTCCTCGATGACATAAAACAATCTGATAGTGAGCCTCAAGTAATGCTGGAGCTTTGGGGAATACAGAGTACCCCTTCATTGCGATCGCTCCGAGGTCCACTCTGGCTCAGAATGATAGAACCTGATAGGGTCCTATCTATGGGTCAAATAGGGTCCTATCTATGAGTCAAATAAAACTGTTTGACATTTAAACTGCATGCAAACAAATTACTTATGCTAAATTAAATTTTTAGAAATAGAACTGTTCGATCATTCAACAGCGTGTAAACAAATAACTGATGTTTAATTGAATGGTTAGTGATACATAACAATACTCGGAACCATTAATCTTTCTGGACCAATGTTTACAAATTATATATATCTAATGTATATATATAAACTGGATTTGGCATTAAATAACTTGCAAGGGTTGATGTGCCATAAAACCAAACCAAACTAAACAACATACGGACGCTGCTACTGTTGCTACATAAATACCTTAGAAATTCCCTTAGCCAGCGTGGTCCGCTTGGTGGCCGAGCGGTCTGAGACTTAGTATAACATAAAGTTGGATGAGTTTCGATCCCGGCTTCGAGCGTCCTGCGTGTCTAGCCACACTGAAGAGTTCTGATAGAACGAAACAGTCTGTCTGTGGATGACAAGACAATATATAAATATGTATTATTCAGTCCGCTTAAACCAGAGTCGGGAGTAATTCCGTCTGGACAAAAAATCATTCAACTATATCCATAACAGGATGAAAATAAATTTATTATCCTAATGTGACCGGTTTTTTGTCTTTCTTAACGGAAGTATATATACATATATACAAATATATAGTAAGGGGTGGAAAAGTGGATAAATCAAACACTTACAATTGGTTTAATGGTAATATTTCATTCTTTATTAAAAGAAGAACTTCATTACCATTAAATCAGTTGTAAATGTTTGATTTATCCACTTTTCCACTTATTTTTATCATCTTGTCAGATTCACTAAAATCTACAATTTCTCCATATATATATATATATATATATATCGACTGAAGGGAACCAGTATCAAAACTAACATAGTACACAGGCTTCCTTTATTTTTTCCGGCCAATATACCCAATGTGAAACAATCGAATATAGTGGTTGCTGGTTACACAGACTGGCTCGTTGTAACTGACTTGGAACATCAATTCGTATTTCCAAATGAAATAACGTTGACTGCCAAACGTAAAGATATCGTCATTTGGATCGTTAATGCAAGTTTTCCTAGTTGAATTAACAATCCTTTTCGAGGAAAATATCGACTAGGCTCTTCAATCAACAATCCTTTTTGAGGAAAATATCGACTAGGCTCTTGGGAAAAAAAGAATGTGTCATAAATGGCAGGATAACAAATGTATTTCCTATCGAGATCAGATGTCGAGATTTCAATACTGAACTCATCTCTGCGTATCTGACTAATCTTTGTCTTTCACCATCAGACAAGAATAAATATATTATAAAAAAAAAAAATCAAAACATCCAAATTTCGGCCTTGACTGCATCAGCATAGATATGACATTCCCACAGAGTCCTTCCAAATTGTAACGTTACAGCCACCAATTAAACGTAAGTGTTACGAAACTGGTCCTGTCAAAAGTCGTAACGCACACGAATGCAAAGCGACTCCGTTATTTCTTAAGATAAAAAAGTTAATTACAGTTTGTAACGAGAGAAATAGAGTGAAAGGATTAAGTCTAGAAACGCAGGAATTTCCACTGGTGGGAGACGAACGATCAAAACACCAACTTGGCTTTTCTCCCCCGACCAAGGTCTGCTCCAAAGGGCTGCTCGTCTCTTGGGACCCGAAACTGTCCGACCAACTGTGACCCCTCAAGCCGACCCGACTCTTTGAAATAACTGGATTCGTTTCGAAATTTTCTTTTTATATTTTCTTCTAATATTTCTCTTAATTACTGCTTAAGTAATTACTAAAAACTTTCCATAAACACAAAATGGCTAAATTATCTGTGATCTCATTCAAATTGATTATTCTAAACATCTTGTCTACAGTAGATTTCAAAACGATCTGTCAATTACATATCTTGCTATTCGTGCGACACGTACACTTCAATTCAAAATTTGTTTTTTTTTTAATTCACTCATAATTCCTCAGTGCAAATTAAGTAATTAACTAATGAAATTAATTACAATCCTTAATTACTTTACAAAACCAACAAAGACTGGTGGTATCGGGAGGTACTGTTGGAACACTATCGGTTAGTGATAATGATACTTCGGTCACGAAACTATACCTGGACCCGATATTTACCAACCCCTCCGCTCGGGCAGAATAGGACACAAGGTCAATTTTTAAGCGGAGTTAAACAAGTTTGAATTCAGAGTTTTCCTTCTCCTAGACTAGTTGCCTAACCAAGGCTGAAGAACCTAGTCTGTCCTACTATTTACCCATAGCTGGAGGGAGAATAATTGGATTCGTACCTTTCCCAAGGGTATTAGCGCTATGTGAAATGCAGTCAGTCCTGTCCAGGATTTGAACTCGTGTCGTCGTGTTCATTTCCTACGACTATAACCATTACACCACGGGCACCTCCTGCCTGGACCCAGTCATCATCTGAGGAAGGCTTTGTTGGAAACAACATAGTTGTTCGAACAGCAATCATTGTATTTATTCATTTATTAATACTATACTATACTATCGAGCATCTGAGATACTTTCTAAAAATATCGGACATTGTACGATTTGGACGCTGCGTGCACGAAGCCTTCTTTTTTAGCTTAAAATACGATTTTTAAAAAGAACTAAAAGTGGTATATATAAAGGATTTTTAAAAAGTTAAGAATACGCATGGAAAGATTTCCGGGAGAAATGGCTAACGACATCGTAATAAGCGAGTTCGAATTCAACTTACGCTATTTCACTTTCGGACTGATACCTTTGGGAAAGGCATGAACTCTTTTATCCCCCAAGCTATCGGTTAAATACTACTGTCCACTGCTTCTGTGCCACTACTGTCCTTCAGCAAGTTAACCGTCTATAAGAATGACTTTGGCATTAAGTTACCCGCGAATGTTGATATACCTTTAAACAAAGAAGCCAAATCAACCAACTCAATGAGGTACGTATGTTTAACATACGTACAATGAGGTACGCATGTTTAACATACGTACCTCATTTAAAGTTGCAATAGAGAATGATGACGTAACTTTGGAGGAGTATCGGGCCCGAATGTTAGCCGTGACACGAGAGGTTGCTATGTATTGGATTATAGACTAGAGAAATTGATTGCCCAGTCGGTTGGGTCTGTATAATACACCGACTGCACCTCTGCAGAGGGGTAAGACCCCTCCGCCTACGAGTGTCCTGGAAATGACACTAAACAATCTGAAGGTGATGTCCCTGTAATACTGGAACTTTGGAGAATGTGGAGT
>CAUZXS010004509.1:2500-5000 GCA_963585895.1 Sepioteuthis lessoniana
AATGTGAGTCAACCTATATATGGAATCATCTGTCGATCTCGATTGTTCCGTAACAGAAGTGTAGCGTCGAACTACCTGTATTGGTGATTTGTTTTTTGTGGTGAAGGTTTATATAGAACCAACTTCACTTTTTGTGTAAGTTGAATACAGGGAAACAGTGCACCAATGTGACACAGATTTCTCGAAACACAACCCCTAAGATTTTGAATTTAGAGTTTTTCCTTTTCCAATTGTGTTACCGAATATAAAGAACGTACTTTGTCCGACTATTTTACCATAACGAAAAGAGGTAGAGATTGATTTATACCTTTCCTAACAATAACAATGATTTTAAAGAGAAACGGGAACAAAATCACACCGTTGAAACTATTAATCTCACAATTTCTCGATCATGAGGTAATTTTTGGTGATTAAAATATATTGAAGCCAATAGATCTTATCTGTTGATCTTAAAATTTTAAAGAGGGGAATAAGGTAATTTCATTGTCTTTTTAAAAAAATGATATGATTGATTTACTGGCTCTACGATATTTCATATTGAGAATATTTGATTCCCTACTGATGTAATATTTTTGACTCAAAAAAGATATTTACGTAAAAGAAAAATTCATATATATATATATATATATATATATATATATATATATACGTAATACCTAAAATATCGAAGATGACCAGAAACGACCTATCCAGGTTTAACTCAATGGATTTTCATGAGAAATCTGACAAAAGTGAAGCACGACATTTTATAAGAAAAGGGGCCACCAGAAAGAATAAAAAATTCGCATAAAAAAGCTAACCCACATCCTATGTATCTACGCACACACACACACACGCACACACACACACACACACATACATACAATCATACATATATATATATATATATATATATATATATCATATTGTATATATAATCCTCACACGTTACTCGAAAAGAAACTATATCCCAAACTTGGAATATAAAAATATACTAAATTTTCCCTGGATCTATACTTTTATACATAGATTATATCAAACTTTTTTTGGTGCTTATTAATCAAAATACTGTTGAATATTTATCAAAAATGATATATATATATATATATATATATATATATATATATATATATATATATATATATATATATATATATATATATGTATATATATATATATATATATATGTATATGGTTTAGTTTGGTTTGGTTTGTTTGGTTTTATGGCATATCAACCTTTGTAGGTTATTTAACGCCAAATCCATTTTTATGTAAATAATCTGTTCTATTGAAAACAGTTCAGTTTAGCATAAGTACACAGTTTAATTGTAAAAAACATTTCTATTTCAAACTATTCAAGCAGTTATATGTAACAATTCAGTTAAGTGTAAATACAGTTTTAATGTCGAAAAACAGTTCTATTTGAAATAATTCAGTTAAGCATAAGCAGGCAGTTTAAGTGTAAGTACGGTTTAATTGTCAAAAACATTTATATATACATACATATATATATATATGTATATATATATATATATATATATATATAGATAGATAGATAGATAGATAGATAGATAGATAGATAGATAGATACGTGTGTGTATATGTTTGTGTGCATTCAGGATTTGGTAATTCTTCCTATTATTTCGACATACAAGAGTTATCATTTCAATCCCCCCCCCATCACACACAAACACACACTACCTATGCACACATGTACATATATGTTTAAAAGATATCATAACAATAAAAAATGAAATGGCTAAAACCAGACAACTGAAATACCATGATATTGCTCTGCTTCCTTGCACGTAGAGCACAATATTTTATTGATTTAGAACTGCATATATATATATATATATATATATATATATATATATATATATATATATATATATATATATATATATATATATATATATATATATATATAAGGGCGTATATCTAGTCCACGTGTACTGGATCATATTCGTGTAGATCGCCCTACGTAGCATCAAAGATTGTTATCTCTACCCTTAGAATTTTCAGTATTTTTTTTTACAAATTGAAATAAGAAAGTGCAGAATTTCGAATTCACAACATTAGATAATGAAACATTGGGCCAGAAAAAATAGGCCGATAAATAAACTGAGAAATATTTAATTTTTTTTTTCCTTTTCAATTGTAAATGTCTATTTAATATATCAAAGCAGATTTCAACGGAGACGTCAGGTACACCCTGATCGGAGACAAAAGTACCAGACAGAGCCAACTTGATCCTCGATATTGCCCTCAGATACTTCACTCTGATCAAAGCAGAAATTGGAGAAAAAATAAATACAATTTTATAAAAACTACTTGCTAAGACAAATAACTATCTACATTATATCTGTATATAAAAAATTGTCACTAGATTTGGTTACTCAAACGTATCACGCTGAAACTAATTGAATTATTTACAAATAGACGATTTAGAACTTGCGTGATTTGAAACCGAAATAATGAGGCAGCAGTCTCGTAGACAAAGAAAAATTAAATTTTTTTA
>CAUZXS010004509.1:10000-32500 GCA_963585895.1 Sepioteuthis lessoniana
TTACAACCAATTGACTCTGAAAAAAAATCCCACAGCAACTTGAACTTGAGGAACTACAATCACAAAATCTCAATGAATCGGGTTACATCATGTTTAAAAAAATACTCCTTCCAAATTACTTGCTGCTGAATTATATATATATATATATATATATATATATATATATATATATATATATATATATATATGTACATATATATATATATATATATATATATATATATATATATATATATGTATATATATGCAGTTATTCCACTTGTTCATGTGTACAATGTTGACGATTGTAAACCTAGGATCATAGTATAGTGTAGAATCTAGTCAGTCCTGGATCGTTTAATCCATCGCTAATTCTATCAAACATATATACTTTTAAAAATCAATCACGAAATGATTATTGAGAGTGTGTTTAAAACCGGATATTAAAGGAATTTTCGTCCAAAGATTAAAATGGGGATAAAGGGGAGGGGAAGATCGGGAACGAGCCGAGACTCGAACCCTGCTAGTCATGGACCCACTAAGTGCAATGTGGGTCTAATGAGTCAAGCAGTATCACGGACCTAAATTACGATCCGGGCACGTATGCCAGAATATAGCTTGAACTAGACCGTGAGGTCTAGTGCTATACAAGTAGTGCAAGGGGGTCTGAAAAGCAGCTCGCCCACCCGAGTGTGGCCCAGCCGAAGTTGGTGGCATTTCGGCCTCGAATCTGCCATTAGTTTCGATACTACCAGATCAGGTAAGTAATGTTACTCCTAACCAAGATAAATATAGGAGTACGTAAGAGTACATAGCTTATGAGTTTGTCCTAACTGCCCCAACATTACCCTCATATCTTGTCCTTCCTACTTGGATGGGGCAATAGAAGAGAGGTAAATGGCCGCATAGCTGCAGGTTTGCGGGATATTGCTTCCAGGATTAGTTCAAGATAACACGTAGCATATTTGCGTGATTCCATTCTAGCGTTTTCTCCATGCATTTCGTCAACGTCAAGCTGATGCATCCCAACCGAAGAATTGAAACAACTATTGCTTGGAAGAAATACCGTTTTATTTTATAACGTATAATTCAATATTTTGCAGGGTTTTTGAGGCTCAGTTCATATAAAACCGGATAGAAAATATAACTGAATTTGATTTAGCAGCTTTTAGTGTTTTCTAAATACTTCTTGTGATTAAAATAATTCACATACCAAGTTTTTATCAAGACTGAGTCATTAGTCTAGGAACCAAGCCTTTATCATTTCCAGTAGAATATCATACAATCAAAACGGATGCTATTATGTGTTATTTTTTTTTATTACTCTGCTGCACTGTAACTGTGCTAAAAATCAAAATTTTGCCCTGTTGGCTAGGGCTATAAAATACACCGACTGCATAACTGTATAGGGGTGAAACTTCCTCTACGAGTTTCTAAGATATGACATTAAATAATCTGATGATGAAGCTCCAGTAATGCTGAAGCTTTGGATAATACAGAGTCCCCTTTTATTTCCATTACTCCCAGATCCACTCCAACCCGAAATGGTGGTACCTTTTAAGGTCCTATCTATTGATCAAATAGGATTGTTTGACTTTTAGAATAGTGCAAAAATGGTTTGTGCTAAACCGAATTGCTTGAAATAGAACTGTTAGATCATTTAACTGTGTGAACAAATGATTGTTTAAATGAATTTTAAATGGTAATATTTAAACATTTAACTATGTGCAAACAAATGATTGAATTATTCATATTAGATAGAAATAAGTGAAACCACTTAATTGAGTGAAAAAAAGAGTCTAGGCTCGTTAAAAATGTTATCCACAAAATATGTTTGGAAATCATATATTTAATATATATATATATATATATATATATATATATATATATATATATATATATATATATAATTTGGCATTAAATAACCAACCAGGGTTGATATGCCATAAAACTAAACCACTCACGAATCATATGTATAACCATTTAACTGTCCGCCAACAAATGGCTAATGTTGAATTGAATTGTTAGAGTTAGATAACAATACTTGAAACCATATAATCGTGAGCAAACTTGCTGGAACAACTTGCTGGTTTAAAATGTTATCTACACAGTATTCGTTTAGAAATCTCAGGTTGAATATAAGCAAAAATAGAATTTGGCCTTAAATAACCTACAAAGTTTGATATGCCATAAAAATCAAACCAACCAACCAAAATAAAATTGTAATACATTTGTAATAAAAAAAATTGTACGGGAAATATATCTCTGTTAGTTACAGGGGTTTCAGTAGTGTAGAGTTTAGTCAAGCAATACCAAATTATGTTCGTTTTGATTGTATAATGTTCCACTATAAATAATAAGCTCTTAATATCTTTGGTTTAGAAAAAAATATGATTTTTGATTGATATGAATTGCATGTCAACCCATTTAGGGTTTTTAAAGCCGAGATTTTAGAAGACTCAAGTATATTGTACTTTTATATTTACATTTTTGTCATGTTTTTTTTTTTTTTTTGGCACACAGATATTCCTATCAAGTGCTGACGATTTTCAAACTGTTCTATTGGACCCATAGAAAGGACCAAAGCAAGAGCTACCTCTCCGAGTCGGACTGGATCTGGGAGTAATGGGTATGAAGTGGTACTTAACACTCTCCAAATCTCCAGAACTGTAGCCTCGCTATCAGATTCAGTTTAAAATCATATCCCCGGCGTGTCGTGGCAAACGTGCTGGACTGCGAAATTACAATGAGTTCGAACTTCTGTCGCGAATTACGTACATTTTCAACTATGGGTTATTCGTACCGTAACGGTATTTCTACCGAAATTTTCTTGGCATTAAATAACCATCAAAGGTTGATATACCATTTAAAAAAAGAAACTAAACCTTCAGTATAAATACGTATAAAAACGATGGAAAAGATAAAGAGAAAGGAGCGATATTTGATGACTGGATAATCTGGAAGGGTTCTGAAGATTATCGAATAAGCATGGTCATTTTGGGACCAACGCTTTAGACTTGTTCTACTGAAAGCGATACGCTTTCTGGAAGACCTTAGAGAGAGAGAGAGAGAGAGAGAGAGAGAGAGAGAGAGAGAGAGAATAACTAAACCGTATTGAAAACGTACGGTCTTCAATCAAATAGACTTATCGATTGATGTTGCCCGTGTTAGAAGAGAAACGTTTGTAGAATATCCAGCTAATTTGCATATCTTGATAGACCACTGTGCACTTCTTGTGCAGTGAATTTGTCAAAGCATAACATTACTGAAGTTATGGTCATTGCAATTTCTGATCATTTCCAAACTAAAAGTCGCAATTCAAATATCATGGATGAGATTATGGAGAACGGTGACCTTGTGAAATAACAAGATATACGAAAGAAAGGCAGCATAAGAGTTGTCTCTGAAATTCAATCACTCTGTAGCTGAGCTTAGATTACACGGACTGCATCCCCTGCATAAGGTTAAGATCCTCCTCACACAAATGGGAGCGCCACGTATGATACAGAATTTCATCCGGTGGCCAAGTTCCTTTTCGAGATCTTTTCCATTACTCCTAAATCCACTTTGAACCGGGATGGTTGTATCTTTTAGGGCGACGTTTATGAATCAAATAGATTTGTTTAAAAATTATCAGCATAAGATTGGAATACTTGAAACTAAGTGACTGCATGCAAATTACTTTTAGTAGGAATTGTCAGTTGTCTCATCAACCGAAAAAGACATCGACACACGACTAACGAAAGCATGGACAGCTATCGATAGGCTCTCGATCATATGGAAATCAGACCTGACCGATAAAATGAAACGCAGTTTCTTCCAGGCTGCGGTTGTATTGATACTACTATATGGATGCACAACCTGGACACTAACTAAACGGCTGAAGAAAAAACTAGACGGCAATTACACAAGAATGCTGCGAGCAATATTGAACAAGTCCTGGCGTCAGTACCCCACAAGACACCAACTATACGGCCACTTGCCTCCCATTACGAAAACTATGCAAGTTAGACGAACCAGGCACGCAGGACACTGCTGGAGAAGCAAGGACGAACTCATCAGTGATGTACTCCTATGGACCCCCGCATATGGCCAAGCAAAAGCAGGACGAACATACATACAGCAGCCATGGGAGGATACGGGATGTAACCCTGAAGACCTGCTAAAAGCGATGAATGATAGGGAGAAGTGGCGAGAGAGGGTCAGGGATATCCGTGCTGGCGGCACGACTTGATGATGATGATTCATCATTAGTTACTTGAGAACGTATAATTGCTTGAAATACTTTAAACCATTTAAAACTCGAAGTAATTTAATTGTGTACAAACAAAGTGTCATCATTATTATTTACACTTTTGAGAGTTTTTCATACTTTCGCTTATCCGTATCTGGGTATGTTACAGAGTTAGCTGATGGCTTTTCTATGGAGTTTGAGTGACAGCAAGTCTGCTTAAGTCTCCAAGACTCTTCTGGTCCTTGACCGAGATTAGGTTATGCTTTTATATTTCAAAATCCTACCGGTCTCATTTTTCATGACAGATTCTAGATAGTCCATATACCATTTATTCGTATGGTCAAATTTAAATTTTTGCGCAATTCCCATGTTCCAAACATAAGAAAATTACTTGTGAAAATAATTAGGGTTCCATATAGTTATTTGATATAATATAACTGTCAACAAACAAATCTTTATAATAAAAAAAAGAATAGTTATTTATTATTTGTATCATTTTAATATCAGGGGAAATCTGTTTGGCAAAGTGGCTAACGTGATAGACAGCTTAATCTGTGTGAGCGAGTTCAAACTCAGTCAGTCTATCACATTTACTCTTGATTTAATACCCCGAAGAAAGCGATGAAGACATCCCCCCCAGGACTAGGTTAAATAGTATTTCCGTTCTATAAGGAAAATAATCGACGAAGCTTGATATGCCATTAAACAAAGTCACATTTACTATAACGTTTAGTCTCGGGTAATACCCACAGCACGGGGTTAAATAGTAATTCTGTTCAATTAGGAAGGCTTTGGCATTAAATAATCGACGAAGCTTGATATGCCATTAAACAAAGTCACATTTACTATAACGTTTAGTCTCGGGTAATACCCACAGCACGGGGTTAAATAGTAATTCTGTTCAATTAGGAAGGCTTTGGCATTAAATAATCGACGAAGCTTGATATGCCATTAAACAAAGTCACATTTACTATAACGTTTAGTCTCGGGTAACACCCACAGCACGGGGTTAAATAGTAATTCTGTTCAATTATGAAGGCTTTGGCATTAAATAATCCACGAAGCTTGATATGCCATTAAACAAATTCACATTTACTATAACGTTTAGTCTCGGGTAATACCCACAGCACGGGGTTAAATAGTAACTCTGTTCAATTAGGAAGGCTTTGGCATTAAATAATCGACGGAGCTTGATTTGCAATTAAACAAAGTCACATTTACTATAACGTTTAGTCTCGGGTAATACCCACAGCACGGGGTTAAATAGTAATTCTGTTCAATTAGGAAGGCTTTGGCATTAAATAATCGACGAAGCTTGATATGCCATTAAACAAAGTCACATTTACTATAACGTTTAGTCTCGGGTAATACCCACAGCACGGGGTTAAATAGTAATTCTGTTCAATTAGGAAGGCTTTGGCATTAAATAATCGACGAAGCTTGATATGCCATTAAACAAAGTCACATTTACTATAACGTTTAGTCTCGGGTAATACCCACAGCACGGGGTTAAATAGTAATTCTGTTCAATTAGGAAGGCTTTGGCATTAAATAATCCACGAAGCTTGATATGCCATTAAACAAAGTCACATTTACTATAACGTTTAGTCTCGGGTAATACCCACAGCACGGGGTTAAATAGTAATTCTGTTCAATTAGGAAGGCTTTGGCATTAAATAATCCACGAAGCTTGATATGCCATTAAACAAAGTCACATTTACTATAACGTTTAGTCTCGGGTAATACCCACAGCACGGGGTTAAATAGTAATTCTGTTCAATTAGGAAGGCTTTGGCATTAAATAATCCACGAAGATTGATATGCCATTAAACAAAGTAACCATACCAAACCATTCCATCATATAAGTTGTTTGACATTGTCTTCGTTTAAATTTTAAATGGAAATATATGTAAAAAAAAAGTATGCTTCAGTCCCGATATTTTTAATCAAACCTTGTAAATAGGGATGGAGATCTACATAACATTTGATATATCATCTTATGTAATTTGTTATAATTTGTTAAGAATTTAGACAGGTAGATAAATAGATTTGAGCGATTTCAAGAACAACGAAAAATTTCAACGAAGACAGCTAGGTATTAAAAGTTCATATAGTTAAAATATATGTGAACACATTGCGATAGATAGATAGATAGATATGAAGCAAATGGATGAGAAGCAGAGCTACTATTTTTGCAGCCTTTCTTTCTTGTGGAAGTGTATTTCGGTGAATGAATTCACGCATGCGTACAACCGCCTTCGCTTCTTCCTGTAATGCCTCGACTCTTTCCGTAGTCCTACTAAACTCCGAGCCGCCTTACCTCCCCGAAAGTCGGCCACATCGGATTTCATTCATCAGCTTGTCCCTCCCAACCATCACGTGATTTCATCATCCATTTTCTTTTATCATTTTTTTAAAGTCCCTGTTGGGAAACAAAAATTTTTTTTAAAAAATAGCTCTAGACTCTTGTGCATAAAATGCATAAACTGAATTATATATACATATATAAAAAGGGTGAAGTGATATTAAGAGTAAACAATTTTACGAGAATCCCTTGACAAAAATATGTTACCCAATTCAAGTTTCCTCATACTTCCTCCTCCTCCTCCTCCTCCTTTCCTCTTCTTCCTCCTCCTCTATATTCATAGTAATGATTAAGATAGTGAACATCCAAATTTATGAATAACGTTGTAACTGCCTACCTATCTTCATCAGTTGTATTTAGTGTTCGTCATATTTCGTCGAAAAGCGATAGATAGATAGATAGATAGATAGATGAAGTACAAAATTAAGTTTAACTCCTATATCATCACACGTATATATTAAATTATGAGTCAGTAGAAACGAATAATTAAATCAATCCATAGCACATTAGCTCTCCCCTTGAAGACTTAGGAATTAAACCATTCCAGGGTTCAGTACCCCCACCACTCTCTCATGCTTTCGCTGATCTATCTATCTATCTATCTATCTATCTATCTCTATTTTCTTCTTTCTTCTTCTTTGTTTGTTTGTTTATTTATTTATTTCTAAATCTGTTCATATCTGACAATCTATGTATCTATCTCAGCCTCTTTCTTTCTTTCTTTCTTTCTTTCTTAGTCTGTTTACATCCATCTTATATGGTGCTTGTGACATCATGGTTATTATCGTAGGAAGTGAATTTGATTACCCGAGTTCAAAATCCTGAACGAGGCTGTTTGCATTTCACACAATGCTAACATTTTTGGGAAAGGTAGGAATCTAATCGTTTTCCCTCCAGCTATGAGTAAATAGTAGAGTCGAGTGGTATGGCTACCAGTCTATGAGTGGGAAAAGTCTGAATTTAAAATTGTAGTCGTGGAGAGGGATGGGCTCCGCCAGGCCATTCCCACCTAAGACATACGAAATGAGAGTGCCACCACAACCAAACTAGGTTATAGGATCTATCTATCTATCTATCTATCTATCTATCTATCTATCTCTTTTTCTTTCTTTCTTTCTTTCTTTCTTTCTTTCTAGATATCGACCTCATTTTCTTTCTTTCCTTATTTTCATTTTTCTATCTATCTATCTATCTATCTATCTATCTATCTATCTATCTATCTATCTATGTCTTTTCCTTTCTTCCTTTCTTTCTTAGTTTCTTTCTTTCTTAGTCGGTTCATATCTACCTGTCTATCTAATTTTCTTTCTTTCTATCTTTCTATCTTTCTTTCTTTCGTTCTATTTGTTTGTTTCTTTCTTTCCTTCTTTCCTTCTCAGTCTGTTCAAATATAATTTTCTATCTTGATATCAATCTAATTTTCTTTCTTTCTTTCTTTCTTTCTTTCTTTCTTTCTTTCTTTCTCATTCCGTTAATATCTATCAATCTATCAATCTATCAATCTATCTCATTCTGTTGATATCTCTTAATCGATTTATCTATCGACTGATCGATTCCTTTACGTGCACTTACACACAAAATTATATCACACACAGACGAAACACAATTTAGCGTCATAATGTTCTATCATACAAACGCAAATAATAACACATTCAAGTACATATATAAACCCATGCACATTTACAATAATGCATTCAAACACACACCACATAAAAACTCACACACACACACACACACACATATATATATATATATATATATACACACATACATAGATGTATGCATATGTGTGTGTGGGGGGGTAAAAACAGTGCATCAGCAACCCCCAGCAAAAACTTTTTTTCTCACTTCTCTTAGAAAACGTTACATTACTCAATATTGAGGTGGATCAATTTGATCCTGACATAGTTCTAAGCAAAATTTGATCCGGAATTTTCACTATATGTTTGAGATAAATCCATCAAAATGAAAGCATTGATAAGGGAGAAGAATATGCTGAAAATAAAAATAAATGCTTTATTCTTTTTTTTTTCTTATAAACCGGAGATTTTTTACTGATTCATTTTTGCGCGTTTTTGGCGCCAGCAATGACAAGTGTCCACTGTAGACTAAGTAACAGTAAGACTCCACAGCTCTCCAGGACAC
This sequence comes from Sepioteuthis lessoniana, assembly GCA_963585895.1. Classification (NCBI taxonomy): domain Eukaryota; kingdom Metazoa; phylum Mollusca; class Cephalopoda; order Myopsida; family Loliginidae; genus Sepioteuthis; species Sepioteuthis lessoniana. Next base: position 18,724 of record CAUZXS010004509.1, read on the forward strand.
TCCTCAGTATAGTAAATACGCTCAAGTGTGCTATGGACATTTGCTTTTTCATATGATTCAGGATTGTCGATTCGAAAAGGTTTGATTATAATTTTATTGTGATGCAACAGTGAAGTCTACTCACTGAAAAGTTGCTTTTTTTACGTGGAGCATACGATAAGTTTCCAGACTTTTTTCGTATGGACACTTTTATTGATAGTACACTCATGAAACTCTAGTTCCCGTCGAAGTAATCTCCTCCGGCTGCAATGCACTTGTTGTACCATTCCAACAATTTCGCCAAGGCCCCATGGAAGTCCTCTTGAGTCACCGTGTCAATGGCCTTCGTCACAGCCTCTTTCATCTCCTCAATTGTCTCATAACGACAACCTCTGAGCTTAGGGAATAACCAAAAGTCACAGGGTGCAAGGTCCCGAATATAGGGAGGGTGTTGAGCTGTCTTGATGCCCATCTTGGTCAAATAGTCAGTGAGAAGGATGTAGTTGTGGACTGGTGCATTGTCCTGGTAGAAATGCCACTGACCCGATTTGAAGAGTGCTGGCCTCTTCCCAAGGAATCTCTTCCTGAACTCCCTTAAAACCTCAACATAGTAACCCTAACTCTAACCCTAACCCTTTGGCCAATCCACTCTGGTGTATTGACATCCTTACTCCTCACACATCTCTCATCATCCCCCACAGTTTCCCTGCCTTCCTTGAATCTCTTATGCCACTCAGAAACTGATGCTTGAATCATGCAAGATGGTCAGAAGCAGTCTAAAGTATTCCATACGTTTCTGTGGCATTCTTTCCAAGTTTAAAATAGAATTTTATTGCGTATCGTTCTTCTAAAGTGTCAGATTGCATTTTTGAAATTCACCAGCTGTGACAATCAGGCTTTAGTAGGGTGTATTCCAATTCCTGCAGTAACTGTTTGTTTGAACCTAAAATCATAAAAATTGGTCAGTCAACTCGTAAGATGTATAGCAATAACATACTGAATTTTTAAGAGTCTACGACAATTGTAAATGCCCATACGAAGAAAGTCTGGAAACTTATCGTATAACCCTCGTATTCTATTTTTTTAGTTTTTCACAGCAGTTAATGGTTTTTCACAGGAGTTTTTCACCGCAAGTCTCCTCTAGTCTCCCTGACCATTCTCAGTATTCTGGCCGATGTTAATAATACTGCTGGCTGGATGTTTTCCGTTAGTTCTCCTATTTCCAATGGTCGAGTCAATTTACCAATCCTTTGGGGATTGTTCCAAGTGCACCATTTACAACTGATATCACTGTCACCTTCATGTTCCAGAGTTTTTTTTTTTTTTTTTGTTTTGTTTTTTTAATTCTCTAACAAAGTCTCGGTATTTATCTCTTTTTTTTTCTTTTAATTTTGTTTTATAGTCTGCCGGGTCAGCAAAGAGATCACAATTCAGTTGTTCCTTTTTTTTTTATTGACTATCACTATGTCTGATTGTCTGGCCGCAATTTGGTGATCCATTTATATCTCAAAATCCCCGGAAAGTTTCTGCGTCTCATTTACCAGGACAGATTTTGGGCTCTGCATATACCACTTGTCAATATGGGCAAATCTAAATTTCTTGCACAGTTCCCAGATGACATTTTCCCCTCTCAATCTTGTCTAGTCTTGAACTCTTTTGGTGCTAATTTGCAGCATTTGCTTTTTATAACATTTCGTCTCTATCGCCACATAAATTTCATTTGCGATTTTTATTTTTACTTTAAAATACTTTGTCCTTATGGCGTTGTTTTGTGCTGCTATTAAAAGAAATTCAGTATTATCATTTACTCATCAGGGTTTTTCACATCAGAGTTAGCTGACGGTGTTTCACTGGAGATTGAGTGACAGCAAGTCTCATCAAGTCTCCAGGACTCTTCTCAGTACTCTGACCGTCTTCAATAATGCTGTTTCGATTTCCAACTCTTCCAGCCCATTACAAAGCCTTTTGAGATCACTCCGAGCACACCAGTTACAATTGGTATCACCGTCACCTCCATGTTTTATAGATTTTTATTGTTATTATTTTTACTCTCTAGTGAATTTTATACTCCAGCGTTAGCTGATGGTTTTTCTTTGGAGTCTGAGTGACAGCAAGTCTCCTCAAGTCTCCAGAAATCTTAGTATTCTGGCCCATCTCAAAAACGCTGTAGTAGCTCGGGTGATTTCACTCGTCCTCTTATTTCCAAGTCATCGTGTCCACAATTAACCTGGGTTTTCTTGAAAATAATAAAAGCGAGGACAAAATTTTTTAATTTTATATTTATAATTTTGTTACTTCTATGAGACAGCAAAGCTTCGAATTTATTTGGGGATTTTCTTTTGTCTTTCTTCTGTAACTGTTTAAACGAGTCTGTCTTCGGCGCCGAACACCTGACTTCTGTTCAATTCGTGTCAGAGTGAAATTTCTTTCTTTTTTTATTTAACTCCTCCACCTCCAAGTTCCTATTCTAGTTCAACAATATTTTTGGAGGGCTTTAAACTGCAAAAATTTAACTCTTCAACCAACTGTAAGAAACACAAGTAATCAGGATTTTATTATTATTATTTCACTCATTGGAGAATTCTTCACATTGCTGCATATTGTCTCATTGGGTGCCCCTTTCATATGGCCTTGTGCCACATCTAAGCAAAAAGCTTAGTAAATTACCACATTGCTGCATATTGACCCATGACCAAGCCATTTTTCATAGATATATCTGCCCAAGATAATAAGTCACACGGCTGAGTGGAAATATGTGGGCGTTGTGAAATGATATATACAGATGCCCTCGTGAGATACAGTCAGTCGAGTCTAGCAGTCGGCAGATAGAGAATCACGGCCGGAGCCCTGGTTGAGTAGGTCTCACCAGGGAAGAGAAGACATAAGGCATTGAAGATAACACTGCGTGATATGGTCAAGAGAAGAAGTTATGGGTCAATATGACAATCTGTATTCGTCTCCCTTCGTTCGTTTGTCTCATATTTACAACAGCTACTACCCCTTTCAAGAAATAGTGTGAGAGTTGTAACCAAGTGTGATGGTTTCTTTCATTCATCACTGATCTATGACAACACAGCATTAGCTGCTAGTTTTCCACTAGAGCCTAGGTGACAGCAAGTTTCCTTAAGTCTCCAGGACTCTTCTTAGTATTCTGGCCGATTTCAACAATGCTGTAGTTTGGATGGTCCCCACTCGTCCTCTTATTTCTAAGTCCTTAGTCCAATCCTGCCATCAGAACGGTTTCGATTCTTCCTTAAATCTAGTTTTTAGTTGGTTGAATTGTATCAATTACACCAGTGATGAAAAGCACATTTCTCATTTTCATGATATGGAATATTTTTTCAGTTGAAGAGCTAAAACAATATCTAAGCCTTGTAAGGCTTAGATAATATTTTTAGCTCTTCAATTTCTTTCAGGGGAGATTGCGTGGAGTAATAGCTAATATAATGGTCTGCGACATCTGAGAAGGCGCGTGTTCTATTGGATAATAACAATTTGTTTGCTCAACAGTTATCATTTAAAAAGAAATCCGTTTGAGACATTGATGTGAAATCCAACTGGTACTAGTACTTCGAGTGGTCCCTGGAAAAAAACAACAATGAAGGAGCATTAAACACTTCCAGATATTCAAAACTGAAACCTTACCACTGAAGGATATTTAATGCAATACGCAGGAGGATCCTTTCGTAGTGTTGTGCACTCGTGATGTCAATCATAACAATACAGGCAACTCTGTCGTTTCGGATACGAACAGGGTTATTAATTTCTGGCTTCAGCTATTGATGACACGAGGAAAGAGACACAATTCACAAAAGCCTATGTTAACTATACTATGATGACACCTACCATGCATGGAGCATCTTGTAGTGTCTAAGATCTCAACTCATCTCTGCAGGTCGAGACCCAAACTGATCTAACTTTAACGGTCGAACCTTAACACAACCGTCGTTTTCAAAATCCTGAAATTCTCAGGACCATCTCTTCCGGGCGTGACAGCATCCACCCACTCAATTCATTTCAACGGTTGTCCAGCCTCATTTCCTATTTAAGAGCTTATCACGACTGATGATTGTCATAATCCTTTCGAAACGGGTATGCAAGTGCCCTGTCTTACGATAACACCGGAAGTAGAGACACCGAGTAGTTCAGAGCCTTACCAAACTATATAATATAATTAACAAAAAATGATTAATATAATTAATCATTACTTTAATTATATTACAGTTGAGAGTATTGGCTTACTTCAGGAGCTACAGACGGTACATTCTAAGCCCCGCTGAGAGAACCAGAAAATGGGAGAGGATCACTGTAGCGCAAATATATTTCTAAATGAGTTTTTTGAATTCGATTCTCACTGAGTGAGTTTAGTAAATGACTCTGAGGATCATCTAATGAATTTATTTTCGGTGTACTCATGGAGTATTGACAAATATGCTGCACTGCGACACCCTAGTAGTGAGGTCAAACTTCAGTCACGTTATTGCAAAAGCTCTGAGCTCACTTATCCACAAAGTATGGGTGAATTAGTACAACTGCCATTCTTATACAAGGATAGCGTTGATATTAAATAACCCACGAAGGTTGACATGCCATAAAACAAAGAAATCAGTTAACCAAATCAAGAATTATTGGGATGATATATTGCAATTATCTTCTCTATCAGAGACTGATGTTCGTCTTGTGTAAGACAACTGTATCTATGCTTCTGTCATAGATTTGGTGGTCTACTCTAATTCTAAAATTCAAGAGTATATATGTTTTCGAGAGTCATGGTAGACTTTTGATGGCAGAATTTTTAACTAATCAATAGACGCCACCTTTAAATATGAGTAGAAGTAGTTTCTTGACTGCTCTATTTGATCCTGGCCGCTGACCTGTGATGTTCGTCCGATCAGCATCAGGGTAAGTGGGCTGTTGATCCGAAGCTGGGTTCATCCACTGTGCTTCACATCCACCATGCTGCTTCCCATGGCTTCCGATGTTTAACTTGAGGGTTAAATATGAAAAAGCTTGAAAGCAATTGTACAGGAATGCTACGAGGTATATTGAGTAAATCCTGGAAGTAACATCCCACAAAACAGCAGCTAACTCCCATCTCGAAAAGCATTAAAATCAGACGAACAAGACACACAGGACACGGCTGAAGAAGTAGAGCTCATAATTGATGTTCACCGGTGGACTCTTTCACACGGACGAACAGGTGTTGGACGTCCGGCTTGAACCTATCTCCAACAGCTTTGTACAGACACGGGATGTAATCTAGAGGACCTGCAGAATGCGATGGACGATAGAGACGAACGGGGAGGGACAGTCATGAAAAAGACAAAACCTGGATACCGTCTTGAGAACCCATCAAGACCAATGGCTGATACGGACATATAACGAGAGATAGGATTTAAGGAATCCATGCTGTCCACTCACATTCAAGATAACGACTAATAGTATTTGTTCTAATTTCTAAGATATGTTTATATATCTTGGTCATTTTATATATATATCTATATAAATATAACTGCGAAGATGTGACAATATATATATATATATATATATATACATTTGTGTGGCTAGTGATATAATCATCGTCATGCTGCCAAAACATTTATTCAGTATTGTATTTAAATCAAATGATTGTATAGCAAGATTCAGATTGGTTAAATTTGATTTCAGCTGAAAAAAAAAACAAAAACAAAAAAAGAGATGATGTTCTCATGTAAATGGCGATATTTCATCCCCCCCTCTCTCTCTCTCTCTATCTCTCTCTCTCTCTCTCTCTCTCTCTTCTTGGTACTGTTAGCTTGCACTGACAAAGGGATTCTGCTATCTATATAGTAGTTGTCCCGATCGATTTATTTAACTCAATCTGAGATTTACGCCATGGAAGCAACCAATTTAAATGCGATGGTTTAGCAGTCTTTTCTGACGCGTTGATGTTCACTGTCTTGCCCGCTGCCTTAAGATCATTATGGGGGACATCTCACACTTGTTTTTGACGGGATAATGATTCTATGATGCGCTATTCCCTTAAGAACTGATATTATAAATCAGGCTACCAACCATTATCATTTCTCGGGCTGGCCTTTCTAAATCTCAGTAGTTAGTCTTTACAAATATCATTTGAACTCCTCCGGAAGTCTATACATATATATATATATATATATATATATTAATAATGATCTCATCAGATCCGAAAAATAGCTGTCTTTACCACCAAAATTACAACTCAAACATCCTGTATTATATATATATATATATAAATTATTTTTGGTCCAGTTAAACCGGAGTTGGTAGTAATTCCATCAGGACAAGAAGTTATTCAAGCATGAATATTTAAAATTTTCCTGGTAAAGAGCTCAATGTACCAATAATACAGAGCAATAAATTCTTTAAGAAAAACAACGAAACCGGTCACATAGGATTATAAATTTATTTCAATCCTGTTACGCATTTTTGAGGTTTTCAAAAACACGAAAAAAGTAACAGGACTTCTTCAGATCATTTTAGATAAAAAATTTGAATAGACACATGGTAGTGGGAGGAGTTAGTATGAGGGAGTTGAAGAGGTGGGAGGGAGTCGAAGAGGGGTGAGGATTTATCTCTTCATTAAGCCCAATTTAACTTTCGGTTGATATTACTGATATATATTACTACTAGTGATCTAAATATATATATATATATACTTAGATCAGTAGTAGTAATATATATCAGAAGTAGTTATATATATATATACACATCCGTAATAGTAATATATATATATATATATATATATATACGCACACACATATATGTATAGGCGTGTGTGTGTGTATATATACATATATATGTTTGTATGCATGTGTGTTTGCATGTGTATTGAGTTCGGCTTCTTTGTTTAATGGTATATCAACCTTCGTTGGTTATTTAATGGCAAAGCCATCCTTGGAGAAGAACAGCAGTAAAACCATTCAACCCCAAAGCTGAGTTTCAAGGGGACTTTTATACCTTTCTCAAGATTATTAGTCAAAAACTGAACGTAATAGGTCAACTTTCTGAATTTCTGATTAATGCTCTTGGGGTTGATATAAAATCTTTATCCACCTCCCTTGCTATGACTTAAATAGAACCACTGCTGTTCTTATTCAAGGATGTCTTTGGCATTTAGTAACCCATGAAATTTTGATATGCCATTAGACAATGGTGTAATGGTTATCGTCGTAGGAAATGGACACGACGACTCGAGTTCAAATCCTGGACGAGACTGATTGCATTTCACATAGCACTAATACCCTTGGGAATGGTATGAATCCAATTATTCTCCCTCCAGCTATGGGTAAATAGAAGGGCAGACTAGGTTCTTCAGCCTTGGTGAGGCAACTAGTCTAGGAGAAGGAAAACTCTGAATTCAAACCTGTTAAACTCCGCTTAAAAATTGCCCTTGTGTCATATTCCGCCCGAGCAGAGGGATTGGTAAATAGGATTAAACAAAGAAACCAAACGAAACCTTACCACATATATGCTTATATAGTTAGATATATGAATAAACTGATCGATAATTAGTAGTAATATATATATATATATATATATATATATATATATAAATGAAAAAGTGGATAAACGAAACACTTACAATAGGTTTAGCAGAGATATTTCGTTCTTTATTCAAGGAAGAAATTATTCAGACTAAATGTAGAAAAACTCAAAATATTTTAGTCTGAAGAAATTCTTCATTGAATAAAGAACGAAATATCATTACTAGTTAATCAACTTTTCCACTTATTTTTTATCATTTGGTCCTATTTACCAAAATCTACCATTTCTTCATATATATATATATATATATATATGTCAGTCTGTCTGTCTGTCGTATTAGACTCATTTTCATTCATCACCGTGTTCTTCTTCTTCTTCTTCTTCTTCTTCTTCTTCTTCTTCTTCTTCTTCTTCTTTTTCTTTTGTGCTCTCTTAATTTCTCTTGATCGACTGTAGTGTCTTTCTTCTTGCTCAGATGGTAACAAATGAGGTTTTAACTAAAATTTTCATCACTTTTGAAAAAAGTCAGAATTGTGAATTGAACTATCATGACCAGAAAATCTGGTGAACACCTACGCACTACATACGGAAACACTGGACAGCAGTTTCGACCTTATTAGGTTTCATCAGCAGTGTATACTGTGATCTTCACCACGTGTTTCTGTATGTCGTGCGTAAGTGTTCATCGGATTTTCTGGTCATGGTAATTCAATTCACAATATAATTCCTCTACTTAAAAAGGAAAACGTAGAAATGTCAGTTTTGATTTGGTTTCTTTGTTTAATGGCATATCAACCTTTGTACGTTATTTAATGCCATAGCCATTCTCCTAGAAGAACAGTAGAGGTATTATTTAACCCATAGCTGAGAGGATAAGGATATTCGTACATTTCCCAAGGGTATTTGCCCGAAAGCGTACTTAATAGCGTGACTGGAGTACGAACTCGCTTACTACAATTCCGCAGTCCATCGCTTTAACCATTACACCACGAGGACACCCCCAGAAAAGTCAGAATGTAATAAATAAATTGTAAAACTTCTATATTAATTGTCTGTCATTATTGATTTATTGATTTCAACGGCATCTCAACCTGTCTACGGTTATTTTATGCACAGATGGATCGACAGTAAGTTGCAATATACACATTTTCATGTCTCTCTCTATATATACATATGTGTGTGTGTGTGTGTGTGTGATTAAAATTTCATACCAAAAGAGTTTTTAATCTTTTATGTTTTTATTGCGAAACTGTTGCATCATCCCTGGTTGGTGGCTGATGAGGACAGAGTACTGAACGTATTTTCACACGCTTTAAGATAAAGAAATGTGTGTGTGTGTGTGTGTGTGTGTGTGTGTGTGTGTGTGTGTGTGTGTGATAAAAATTCAGTGCCAATAGTGGTTTTAATCTTTAACGTTTTTTATAGTGCTTTATGTACGAAGACATTGAGCAATATCACAATATATTTTTAGTTTAAGAAAATATGAAATGAAAAACAAGATAAAAACTCAGGATAGAGAGATCTACAATTTCGATCCTCAGGGGAGCTTGAATTCCCCATATTTCATTATATGTTAGAATGGTCAGATTTTGATCTCTTGCACAGTTCTCAGTGGATCACCTTTTCCACCCTGTCGTACTTAGTTTTTCTTTTTTACTTCTTTTGTGTCAGTTCGTGGACTTGACTTATTTTTTAATTAATCATCTCATTTTTGTCTTTACTTGATCTGCATTTGCCATTCTGTTGCTCGTTATCAATTTTTGCTTCGATAAAATTGCTTCTTTTTAGCATTGTTTTATGCACCTAATGAGAGATATTCAGTTTTTCCCTTGGTGTTTCTCTTTCTTTGCTCAGTCCACATCATCTTAGCGCAATCTTCCCAGTTTGTCTGTTGAATCAGTTATCTACACAGTTGTTTTTTCACCATTTCTGTTTTATGGATTTTCTTGTTTTAGTGTCTGTCTTCATGTGGGTATTCTTGTGACTCGGTGCTCTAATTAGAGATATTCTGCTCCTTTTTGTGTATTTTTAGAGTCCTTGAGTTGTTGGGTCAACACAATTCTCATGTCATGTCATCTTCCTCTTTTCTTGACACTTAGAATTTATCAATGTTTTCCTTAGGTTGTCTGGCTTTGTGTATCATCATTAATTTTCTTGTTCTTTGTTCCCTTCGTCGGAATTTCTGCCTTGTCTATTCTAAGAATGGCACAGAGTATCTTTCAGTGGGGACTGCCTAGGTATATACATCTCTATATAGAGATTTCTATAGCAAAGTTTGATTCAAGAATATTTCTTATTCTTCTGTGGCACTTTTTTCTTGCTTTTTCTTTAATTTATGTTTATTTGATTCCAATTGTCGCACGTTCCTAGGATTTTTTCCCCCAAAATGATCTCATGCTTTCTTGATTAGGTAGAATTATTCTTTCCTTTGTTTCCTTTTTTTCTTTTGATTATTGTCAACATAATTGCATTCCTTTACTCTTCTTGTATGTTCTTATAGTTTGTATATATACATGTACATATGTTTTAGTTCATTTTAATTTTTGTCTAATATCTTAAAATCATTCGTTTAAAAATATATCATTGTTATTATTTTTTATTTCTTACCAAGTTTTTCACACCAGTATTAGCCGATTGTTTCTCACTGAAGTTTGGGTGACAGCATTCTGGCCGATCTCAACCATTCCGAACTTTGGATGGTCTTTACACGTCCTCTTATTTCCAAGTCCTCCAGTCCTTGAATCAATCCTTTGGTGCCCGTACCAAGATCATGAATTACAATTAGTATCACCGTCACGTTCATATTCTAGTTTTTTTTTTTTTTCAATTCTCTAGCAAAGCCCTTTAATAAACCCTTTAGTTACTGTGCCAATCACAATTGGTACAATTGTCACTTTTATGTTCCATATTTTTTCAATTCTCTAGCAAGGTCGAGGTACTTAATCTTCTATTCACATTCTTTCAGTTTTATTATGTGCTCAGCCGGGACAGCAAAGTCTATAATACTGCGAATTCTCTTTTTTTGTTGATTGTTATAAGGTCTGGTCTTCTAGCCAAGATTAGGTGATCCGTCTGTATGTCAAAGTCCCACGGGAGTTTATGTGTGTCATTTTCTAGGACAGGTGCTGGGTTGTGCATATACCCTTTGTTCGTATGGTCAAATTTTAATTTCTTACACATCACCCCGTGGAACACCTTGCCCACCCAGACGTGTCTAGTCTTATAATCCTTCTGTGCTACTTTGCTGCATTCGCTTATTATGTGATTGATCGTTTCGTCTCAGTCACCACATTATTATTATTTATTTGAAACCATAGAGCTGTGCGCAAATTATTTAAATTACATTGGTTTGGTTTGATTTGTTTTGGTTTTATAGCATATCAACCATTGTAGGTCATTAAACACGAAATCCTCTTTATACATATGTATTGAATACAAATGATTTGTAAACACATTTTGTTGATGACGTTTTTAAACGAAGCTAAGCTCACTCTTTTGTACACGTTAAATCCTTTCAGAATTGTTATGTATCACAAACCATTGGCCTAGTGGGTAGAGGGTTCGCCAGTGTTCCCGGAGACCTGGGTTCAATCCTAGGTCGCGTCATAGAAAAGACTTTAAAAATGGTACTTGATACCTCCTTGCGTAACACTCAGCAATGTAAGGTACTCATCAAGAATAAAGTGGAGCAATCCAGCGAAAGGAGTAGTGCCCTCCCCTACACCTCAGGGTAGTAGCTATTGACTTCTGTCACTAACTTTACTGTTTGTTTACACAGTTAAATAAAAAAAATTCAGATCTATTTCTAACAATACAATTTAACAGAAGTTATTAGTTTTACTCAGTTTACATGTCAGACTGTTCGATTTGACTTTCAGGTGTTACCACTCCAGGTCAGAGTGGACCTAGTATCAATAGCAATGCAGGGGTACTCCATAGTCCCCAAACCTCAAGGGCTGGAGGTTCACTATCAGATAGTTTAGTGTCATAAGCAGGACATTCGTTGGGGCTGGGGTTTTACCCCTATGCCGAAATAGAGTCGGTCTATTCTACAGTCCTAATCTACTAGACTGTATATTACATGGACATACTTGATAAATAGAATTAATAATAATAATCATCATCATGTCGTGCTGGTAGCACGGATATCCCTGACCCTCTCTCGCCACTTTTCCCTATCGTTCATCGCCTCAGGCAGGTCTTCTGGACAATATCCCGTATCCTCACATAGTTGCTGAATGTATGGAAATTTACTAAGCTTTTTGCTTAGATGTGGCACAAGGCCATATGAAAGGGGCACCCAATGAGACTCGAACTCACTCGTGTAGGTTTGCTAGCCGAGTTTGCTAAGCATTACACCACCAGAGGCGCCTATAGTTGCTGAATGTATGTTCGTGCTGGTCGTCCTGCTTTTGCACGGCCATGTGTGGGGGTCCATAAGAGTACATCACTTATGAGTTTGTCCCTGCTTCTCCAGCAGTGTCCTGCATGTCTGGTTCGTCTAACTTGAATAGTTTTCGTGATAGGAGGCAGTTTGCTGTACAGTTGGTGTCTTGCGGGGTGTTGCCGCCAGGACTTGTTCAAGATTGCTCGCAGCAATTCTTGAAATCATAAGATAGTGTGTGAAAACAATCATTGGTGTTCTAAAAAATTAGTCGTGTTAGATAGGAATACTTGAAACCATTTAACAGTGTTCATATAAATATACATTAGTCTTGGACTTTAATTAAGTTAACACTTACGTGTAAAGGAAGCCCCCCCCCTTTTTACGTACACATGGGAAGCAGCATGATGAACGTTAGTAATGCCTGTCCTGGACCTGTGAGACACGCGGCTCAACGTCCGGGTTCATCAGTTCGATCGGGGAACTACTGCTGCTCATCTATAAGAGTGACTTCTATAGATGAGAATAAAAACAGCCATCGAAAGATGACCATGACCCACACTCAAACCACATTACCCGTGCTAGCGGCACGACATGATGATGATGAATAGTGTTCAATCAATTTAGCTCGAACAATTTGTTTGAAAATTAAGTTACAGACTAATTATTCGCTTTTGAATCATATTTAAAACAGTATTTGGCATTAGATATCCAATAAGGGTTGCTATGCCACAAAGCACCAACCAACCAACAAACGAACTTGTTAGCTTACTTCTGTAATGTCATCTGGGGTTTTGCCTCAGAGTCAACGCGTCAGGGTCATGACTTATATCCGATTATGACCTTTTTGAAAAATGTAGGTCATTGTTAGCGGTTCCCAAGTCCTCTAAAACCTGAGTGTGTCAATTTCCCTACCGTTGGGACAGGGGCCGAGGAAAACAATTATCAGCATCATGTTTCGTGCGAAAGCCATCGGTTAAATTTCCAAAAATATTAGTCCGTGGATTCGTTATATCTACTTCTAATTCACACCATATTATTCTTTTAATTGTGGGCTGCGCGTGTTCAACCTTTTGGGTGCCTTGCTTGCCGACAGAATACATCAGTTTATACCTGCACCATAAACTTCAGTTGATTAGTTGTCAAGTTGCATCAAGGCCGCACAACCTGTTCTCCATTTATTGAAATGGCCAGATATGTTCAGAAAAGACCGCTTACTTATGTACCACAATATACATTATATACATATATATATATATATATATATATATATATATATATGTGTGTGTGTGTGTGTGTGTGTGTGTGTGTGTACTACAATATACATTATATATATATATATATATATATATATATATATATATATATGTAGTTAAAATTATCTCTAAACTTTTTCGAAATCGGTGAAGTGTAGTGTTCTATGCACAAGAATGCATATTTAAACAATATAACCAGGTAAAAAATCACGACACTGAGTTTCACGGGCACGATTTTCAAAACATTCAGATAATAATATCTTTAAAAAAAATTATGACAATTAAAAAATAAAATGGAATCTTTCATAGTTAGATTAAATTTTGAATAGGATCGATGTTGCTTTTTAAAAATATATGTTCCATTCTGCTAATTCTTAAACCGTAGATTTCTAAGTGCCTCGTTGTAGTATAAATGAAGTAAGTTTTTTTTTTCAGATCAATAGTATGTATCTTCCATACTCTTCTGCCACAGACAGGCTGTAACACAAGGTAAATTTTGGTGGAGTACAGCTGGTTTGAATTCAGAAATTTCCTTCTCTCAGACTGGTTCCTGTCCCAAGGCAAGAGAACTCAGTCAGTCCAACTATATACTCGTGGTAAGGAGAGAAGTGATGGGTTCATGCCTTTCTCAAGAGAATTAGAGAGAAAATCG
>CAUZXS010004509.1:35000-37500 GCA_963585895.1 Sepioteuthis lessoniana
AGGAAAAAGGAAATAAAAAAGAAAAGAAACAAGGAAGTCGAAAGAATGAAGGAAAGAAGGAAAGAAAAAAGAAAAGAAACATTGAACTCGAAAGAATGAAAGAAAGAAGGAAAGAAAAAAAGAAAAGAAACAAAGAACTCGAAAGAATGAAGGAAAGAAGGAAAGAAAAAAAACAAACAAGGAACTCGAAAGAATGAAGGAAAGAAGGAAAGAAAAAAAAATAAGAGAAATAAGGAACTCGAAAGAAGGAAGGAAAAAGGAAAGAAAAAAGAAAAGAAACAAGGAACTTGAAAGAATGAAAGAAAGAACGAAAGAAAAAAGAAAAGAAACAAGGAACTCGAAAGAATGAAAGAAAGAACGAAAGAAAAAAGAAAAGAAACAAGGAACTCGAAAGAATGAAAGAAAGAAGGAAAGAAAAAGTAAAAAAAAACAAGGAACTCGAAAGAATGAAGTAAAGAAGGAAAGAAAAAAAACGAAAAGAAACAAGGAACTCGAAAGAATGAAGGAAAGAAGGAAAGAAAAAAAGAAAAGACACAAGTAACTCGAAAGAATGAAAGAAAGAAGGAAAGAAAAAAGAAAAGAAACAAGGAACTCGAAAGAATGAAGGAAAGAAGGAATGAAAAAAAGAAAAGAAACAAGGAACTCGAAAGAATGAAGGAAAGAAAGAAAGAAAAAAAGAAAAGACACAAGTAACTCGAAAGAATGAAGTAAAGAAGGAAAGAAAAAAAAGAAACAAGGAACTCGAAAGAATGAAGGAAAAAGGTAAGAAAAAAGGAAAGAAACAAGGAACTCGAAAGAATGAAAGAAAGAAGGAAAGAAAAAAGAAAAGAAACAAGGAACTCGAAAGAATAAAGGGAAGAAGGAAATGAAATAATAAGAAAAAAAAAACGAAATGATTTAGGAACGAGAACGAATATGAAACAAAAATAAGAAAGAAACAAAAGAAAGAATAAAAAAAATCTCATTACAAGAAGATGGACGATAAAGAATAAAAAAAAAGCAAAGAAAAAATTTAAAAATGAAGAAATCTGCGTGAAGACAAAAGGGGTGTTTAGTGAAAAAGCCATTCCTTGAACGTGTTCATGGTGGGGAACTGGAATGAAGGATGGAGTGGTGAAGGGGCTGTGTTTCATGGGGTGAGAAGAACAATCTGACTCGGGAGATTTGAGAAGTCATTTTTTGGTGGGGGTGGAATATGACATTTAGGCGGAAATCGCAAAAGGTCAATGAAGGCCGTAATGTTTTGAGTGCCAAGTTAGGAAAACCAGGAAGACAACGCTCTGGCTCAAAAACACACGTACAAGCCACAACGTAGACACCGAACTAGCGAATAAATTCAGCGTGTACTCACATATCTACACATATTTAGGCCCGGGGTTGATCACAATATACACAAGACGTAGATAGATAGATAGATAGATAGATAGATAACGATAGTGAACTTTGTTAAAATAAAACGCCTTCGCCGAGTTCATAGGTGGGTACTTATTGTTAAAAAAAGACTTTGAGATGGACATCGGAATATATTCTGATCCTTCAGTGTGATTTATTCCATACGAAAGAGAAATTCCATTTCAAACCAAACTTTCACTAATATCTATCTATCTATCTATCCATCTATATATCGCATAATTTGATTTTATTTGAGTTTTACAAGACATCGTCTCTTGATGACGATATAATTCGTTTGATTTCGTTTCATCTTCCTTTATACTTTTTAGTATCGTAATAATTTTTTGAGGTATAGGAATTAGGTAAAAGAAATTACACGTGGTCTTTTTTTATTCATTTAAATGAGATGTATATTTGTTTGCACATAGTACACGTATAAATGTATGCAGTCTTTGAAAGTTAAAATCTATGGTATAGCTTGACTTTAAGAAAAATCTATCATTATTTACCAATAATTACCAACCCCTCCGCTCGGGCAGGAAATGACACAAGGTCAATTTTTAAGCGGAGTTTAATAGGTTTGAATTCAGAGTTTTCCTTCTTCTAGACTAGTTGCCTCACCAAGGCTGAAGAACCCAGTCTGTCCTACTATTTACCCGTAGCCGGAGAGAGAATAATTGGAATCAAACATTTCCCAAGGGTATTAGTGCTATGTGAAATGCAATTAGCCTGGTCCAGGATTTGAACTCGTGTCGCCGTGTCCATTTCCAACAACGATAAAAATTACATCACGGGCACCACCAGGACTTTTTAAAAATCTATCTATCTATCTTATCTTTTCATAATCTCACTCACCCTGTCTTTCCCCCCCCTCTCTCTATTTATATATATCTCTATCATATTGTTCTTGTGTATCGATACATTTATCATTCTTTTTCGAATTCATTCATCTCTCTACCTTCGCTTCATATTTATCTATTGAAAGTGATGTGTATATACTTACACACACAATTATTTCATAGTAAAGAAATACAAATTACAGTCAAAGCACTGCGTTCGACCAAAAAGCTTTAAAAACAGCATGCATATACACAATCAAAATCACACA
>CAUZXS010004509.1:40000-95000 GCA_963585895.1 Sepioteuthis lessoniana
AATGATAGTAATAAAAATAATAGTATTGGTGCTCTTGGTACGGTCACCAAAGGTTTGATAAAGGGACTGGAGGACTTGGAAATAAGAGGACAAGTAGAGAAGAGTCTTAGAGACTTGAGGAGACTTGCTGTCACTCAAACTCCAATGAAAGACAATCAGCTAAATCTGATAGAAAAACTCAAAGAGTAAATAATAATAATAATAATAATTGAAATTGAAATAATGAGAAAAGAGGGATAAGAGCCTCGACCTTGCTAGGGAATTGAAGAATCTGTGGGACATGAAAGTGAGGATTAGACCAATTTTAATTGGAGCTCTTGGTACAGACACCAAAGGATTAGTACAAGGACTGGAGGACTTGGAAATTGCAGGACGAGTGGAGACCATCCAAAGTACTGCATTAATGATATCGGCCAGAATACTGAGAAGAGTCCTGGAGACTTAAGAAGATTTGTTGTCACTCAAAGACCAGTGAAAAATCATCAGCTAACGCTGGTGGGAAAATCTTTTTAAAAAGAGCAAATACTTGATACAAAACTGTTTAGCAGAAACCTTATCACAGGAATGTATTACCTGGACTGTACCCCTCGTTAGAAGAACTTAAACAAATGTACCAAAGAACAAGAAAACTAATGACCATCCATAAGGCATTACATCCTAGAGACGACATTGATAGACTATATGTATCAAGAAAAGAGGGAAGAAGAGGACTTACCAGCATTGAAAACAGCGTTAACACATCGATACAACAACTCGAAGACTACATAGAAAAACACAAAGGAGGACTGATTACAGCCATCAGAAACGATACTGAAAACACATAGAATAACAATGACAATAACTAGAAAACAAAAAAAATGGGAAGAAAAACGACTCTATGGACGTTTTGAACGACTGATTAACAACATCTCACACGCGAAAGCCTGGACGAAGCTAAGAAAAGGAAACTTTAAGAGAGAAACAGAATCTCTCCTAATAGCAGCAGAAAACAACGCCGTAAGAACCAACCATATGAAAGCAAGAATTGCTAAGACGCAAAAAAAGTAAATGTTGGCTATGAAACCATCAATCACATAATAAGCGAATGCAGCAAATTAGCACAGGACTATAAAACTATACACGACTGGTGGGCAAGGTGATCAACTGGTAGATGTGCAAGAAATCTAAATTTGTCCATACGAACAAATGGTATATGCACAACCCAGCATCTGTCCAAGAAAAGGACACACATAAACTCCCGTGGGACTTTGACATACAGACGGATCACTTAATCTCGGCCAGAAGACCAGACCTTATAACAATCAACAAAAAAAGAGAATTTGCAAAATTGTGGACTTTGCTGTCCCGGCTGACCACAGAATAAAACTGAAAGATTGTGAAAAGAAAGATAAGTACCTCAACCTTGCTAGAGAATTGAAAAAACTATGGAACATGAAGGTGACAATTTTACCAATTGTAATTGGTGCTTTTGGTACAGTAACTAAATGATTATTAAAGAGACTGGAGGCCTTGGAAGTTGGTGGACGAGTGGAGTCCATCCAAACAACAACATTATTGAGAATGGCCATAATACTGAGAAGAGTCCAGAAGACTTGAGGAGACTTATTGTCACTTAAACTTCAATGAAAGAACATCAGTTAAAACTGATGTGAAAAACTCTAATGAATAATAATAATAATAATAATAATGCCTAATCTTGGAAAGACGACCAGACCTAATAATGATCTACCAAAAAAAGAGAACTTGCAAAATTGTGGACTTGGCTGTTCCGGCTGACCACAGAGAAAAACTGAAAAAAGCGAAAAGAAGGATAAATGCCTCGACCTTGGAAGGTACTTGAAGAAACTGCGGAATATGAAAGTGACAATTATACCAATTATGACTGGTGCACTTGGTACAGTCACCGAAGAATTAATAAAGGGACAGGAGAACTCTCAAATTAGAGAACGAGTGGAGACCATTCAAACTACAACCTTAACCAGAAACTCTCCCAGTAAATGAAACGTATTCATTTCTCTGAGATTTTGAGATTTAGACAGATAACTTAATTGCACCCAGAAGACCAAACCTGGTGTTGATTGGTTCGTTGGTAGGTTGGATTTTATGGCATATCAAGCTTTGTAGGTTATATAAAGCCAAATCCATTTTTTATGCAAAGAATCAGTTCTATTTCAAGCAATTCAGTTTAGCATTACAAAAGTTTATATATCAAAAACATTTTTGTTTCAAGCTATTCAGTTTATTCAAACAGTTCTAATTCGGCTAATTCAGTTTAGTATAAGTACAGATTTTGTTTACACACAGTTAAATATCAAAGCAGTTCTATATTAAACAAATCAGTTTAGCATAAGTTCATAAGTTCATTTTCAATGCCAAAAATAGTTCTATTTTAAACAATTCAGGTTAGCATAAGCACGCAGTTTAAATGTAATTAAAGTTTAATCGTCAAAATCATTTCTATTTCAAGCTATCAAGTTTAGTCAAACAGTTCTAATACCACAATTCAGTTTAGCATAAGTATGTAGTTAGTTCTATTTAACCCATTGATAGGGCCCTATCAGGTGCTACCACTCCAGGCCAGAGTGGAACTGGGAGCAATGGCAATGAAGGGGTGCTCCGCATTCCCTAAAGCTCCAGCGTTACTGGAACCTCACCACCAGATTGTTTAGTGTCATAAACAGGACACTCGTTAGGTGGGGTCTTACTCCTCTGTAGAGAAGTAGTCAGTGTATTTTACAGCCCAAACCGACTGGGCAACCTAGTGTTGATTTACAAGAAAAAAAGAATTTTACATCAAGTCGATTGGCCATTTCGGTGGATTACAGAATAAAAATGAATCTAAGTGAAAAGAAAAAGAATTCTTGGACCTTGTGAAATAATTTAAAAAATTGTGGAATATGACGATGTCAGTGCTACCAATTATTGTTTTTTCACTTGAAGCAGTCCCCAAAGACTTGAAAAGGGAAGTGATGGACATGGGAATCAAAGGAAAAATCGCAACCATCCAGACCACAACTTCGAAAAAATCGGTTAGAATACTCAAAAGAGTCACAAAGATGTGAGAAGACTTACTATCACTCAAATTTCTGTGAAAGACAACCAAATTAAAATCGTTGGAAAAATTTGCACGAAATAATAATACTCTGTCTATCTATCTATCTATCTTTGCCCATTCAGTATCTTTGACTGTATCTCTGTTACCACCAATGTCTATATATCACATTAGGAAAATTTGCCTCTCTGTCTGTTTCTCTTAATCCTTTTCGTCTTTGATAAAGACTCTGCTTAAAATAACATTTTTCAGGAGTAAATTTAAAGGCATCTTCAAGTTGAGCGAATTATATTTTTTCTTCGTATAATAAGAGCTTTAATATTCTTATACGGAGGTAAAATAAAATTCGCCCACCTTGAAGATGACTTTCAATTTACTTATGAAAAATGTCAGTTTTAAGCAGAGAAAAGTTTGTGTGGATTCAGTTTTACATCGAGATCGGTTGCTATACCAAGGCTTAAGAATCCAACCTGCCCTCTTATTTTTTCCGAAGCTGGAGGAGAGCATTAATGGAAATGTGCTCTACATTGTATATATAAAATCAATTGTTTAAGTTGTGTTTCGGTCCATGAGAAATTGGCTAATGAATGCTTAGGTCAGTATTTCAAAGAAAATTAACGTTCCTCTTATTGTTTATTTCTGTCTCTGTTGACACAGCTTCAGTCTTGAGCGTCTTTAAACACAGATCGAATCGTTCTCCCGTTAGTCGGTTTATCTGGGAAATGATAAACATGAACAGGCTTATAAGAATCAGGTATATTTTATACCGTTTTTTTTTTCTTTTTTTTTTCTATTCTATCTTCTACTTAGATGTAATTATTTGTGCATCGTGTTCATGTGTATATATCCTGTTGAAGTTATAATTTATAGTATAGTTTGACTTCTTTTCAGAATCTATCTATCTATCTATCTATCTATCTATCTCAGTATTTGCATAATCTATCTATCAATTTATCAATCTAATTCATAGGTTGACCTAGATACTTTCATGTTTGGTTTGGTTTGGTTTTATGGCATATCAACCATTGTTTGTTATTTTATGCCAAATCATCTTTTTGCACATATATTAAATATATATGATTTGGTTTGGTTGGGTTTTATGGTATATAAACCATTGTTGGTAACTTAATGCCAAATCATCTTTTTGCATATATATTGAATATATATGATTTGGTTTGGTTGGGATTTATGGTAAATCAGGCACTTGCTGGTTATTAAATGCCAAATCCTCTTTATACATATATATTAAATATATATGATTTGGTTTGGTTGGGTTTTATGGTATATAAACCATTGTTGGTTATTTAATGCCAAATCCTCTCTATACTTATGTATATTAAATATATGATTTGTAAACATAGTTTGTAGATACACATATTTAATTATCAAGCAGTTCTATTTCTAACTATTCAATTTAGCATGCCGTTTGATTGCACTCAGTCTAAATATCAAGCAGTTTTATTTGACCCATTGATAGGACCCTATCAGTTGCTTCTGCTCCGGGTCACAATGGACCCATTTGGTGTATTCTACAGCACCAGCCGACTCATCTGTTACTTTCATTGAATGTAACCTAATGAAGTTTATTTTTAAACAAATTTGATTTCCTCACGCTTCTTCTAACGGTGTGACAGGTCTAAGAGAATATTGTCAAAAGAAGTAAACAATAGGTATGAAGGCTTCATATAAACCTTCCTAAGAACTTATCCAACAATCCTCGTATATAAATACGGGCACAAATGCAAATATATCGATTCTAATCACGACCTTGAATTAATTGATTGATTGATTGATTGATTTTAAAGTCATGTCAATATGTCTGGGGTTATTTTATGACTAGATGTGAGGGAATTTTATGGTCTCATTCCATTAGAGTTTCTTGGTCAACCTATGAACTTTTCAGCTCACTGTTGTAAATATAAAAAAAAATCAAAATATTAGAAATCCATTACTTGGTGTTTCCTGTGGTGTACACAATCCTCATATGGATTGTCTGTTTTATGGTGATACACACCACATAAAACTTCAACTTATGGATTTCTAGTTCTCATAGTGGCTGTGTCAGTACTACGGTATGGATGCATCACATAGATGCTCGCAAAACGCATTGAGAAATAACTAGGTCGAAACTACACAAGAATGTTATCAGTTATATAGAACAAATACCGGAAGCAGTATCCCATGAAGCAACTGATATACGGCCACTTTACTCCCATCTCAAAAACTATCCAAGTAAGATTAACAACACATGCAGGACACTGCTCGAGAAGCCATTATGAACTCATAAGTGACGTTCTTCTATGGAACCCTACACAGTGTGGGCTGACCATCAAGAATGTGTTTACGTTAGCTCTATTCGGACACAGGATGTAGTTCGGAAGATCTACCGGGAGCGATGGATACTAGGGATGGATGGAGGATGAGAGACATGGAAATTCGTGCAGTCAGTGTGATTTGGGGATAATAGTGAATAATTACTCGACCACGTTTTTATGCAAATTTATCTTATTAGCTTTACTCTTTTTCACACACACACACACACACACACATATATATATATATATATATATATATATACGGAGGCATTTACAGAGTTTGGCAATACCAGTTTAATGGCTTTCGAAGAAAATTAATCTTTTCTTTAAAAAATGAAAGATGTGTTCTTATCTATGGATGGTATTATGCGTAGATAATTTTCTCTAGTGACTGCTGAGCAATAAGCAGTGTTAATTTCAACAAAATACTTCTGAGATGATAATTATGGGTTTAGGCATGGTTTCCGATGCATCATTACCACTAACCCAGCGCGCCCTAGCAGTATCACTTGATATCATAATGCTTTGTTAGCTAGTCGTCAATCAGTAGGATTGGCATATCCATTCTTGACATTCTCGTACTTTTACTCGATATTTCTAATATATATATATATATATATATATATATATATATATATATATATATATTTCCTCTTGTCAGACTGTAAACGTCCAAGATTAGTCAGGTATACAGAAGTTGAGTCGGTAATGAAATCTCAAGGTTCTATCTCGATAGGAAATATATGCGTTATCCAGGAATTTCTGAAAATTGTTTTCGCAGATATTCATTTGTTTAATGGCATATCAACTTTCGTGAGTTATCTAATGCCAAAGCCATCCTTGAAGACGAACAGTAAGGAGTTCCCCAAGTCTCTCTCTCTCTCTCTCTCTCTTCCTCTCTCTCTGTCTACTTCTTTCAACAATTT
This sequence comes from Sepioteuthis lessoniana, assembly GCA_963585895.1. NCBI lineage: Eukaryota > Metazoa > Mollusca > Cephalopoda > Myopsida > Loliginidae > Sepioteuthis > Sepioteuthis lessoniana. The sequence continues at coordinate 46,294 of CAUZXS010004509.1, forward strand.
ATCTTGGCCAGTCATCAAGATGGCACTCAGTGTCCTCACAGAGCTGATGAATGTAAGTTTTTGCTTGACTAATAATCTCTGTCATTATCAACGCTTGTTGACAGCACAGATTCTCTCGACTCTTTCTCTTTCTCACTCGACATCAACCCCTCGCAGCCATGGCTCTTGATAATTCCTCAAGACGGCACCCAGTGTCCTTACAGAGCTGATGAATATAAGTTTTTGCTTGACTAGTCTCCATCATCATCAAGGCTTGCTAACAGCACAGATTTTCATGACACTTTCTATTTCTCTCTCTCTCTCTCTCTCTCTCTCTCTCTTTCTCTCTACACCCTCAGCCATTGCTCTTGGTAGGTCCTCAAGATGGAACTCAGTGACCTCCCAGAGCTAATGTATGCTTTTGCTGGTCAGCTAACACTGCTGTGTTCATATGTAAGATCCATTGGTGAACATCGCTTATGATCTCGCTTTCAAATTCCAGCAATATAGAGTATCTTGCTAGTCAAGGGTGTTTGGTAAGATGGGAAATGTAACACATAGCAATCTACTGTGATCACCTTCTAGTTTTTCTCCATTCCATCTTTTAGCGTTCAAATGGTGAATCCATACAGTAGTAGTGACACTGCCACAGCTTGGAAGAAACCCCGTTTTAGTAGTAGGACTATTTACCATATAGTTGGGGAGCTGGGAGAATTAGAAATTTCACATATTTCAAGTCATCAAGTAATCGTAAACGCAATAGCGCGACTCGGGTCGGTAATGGTTTACAACGATATCAGAGGCTATCATTTTAGAAATACGCAATATATATATATATATATACGCACACACATATATGTACATGTTTGTGTGTAACTACGTGAGTGTATTTGTGTAATGTATCAATGCATGTATACAAGCACAGACGTACACACACACACATACACACACACACACACACATATATATATATATATATATATATATACGTTTATGAATGGAGGGACGTATGTTTATTATGGATCTATCCTTGGATGAATGTGTATTGAATAATATATATGTATATATATATATATATATATACATATATATATATATATATATATATAGAGAGAGAGAGAGAGAGATTTGACGAAAATGCAAATTTTTATTATATTTATATTATGACAGTATTGAATATTGAAAGAAGTCCCCCTAACGTAATGAGTCGATTGTTTGTTTGTTTGGCTTTATGGCATATCAGCCTTTGGAGGTTATTTAATACCAAATCCATTTTTATACAAAACACAGTTCTATTTCAAACAATTCACTTGATCATAAGTACACAGTGAAATTGTCAAAAACATTTCTATTTCAAGCTATTCAGTTTAGTCAAACAGTTCGAATAAAAATAATTCAGTTAAATATGAGTATAGTTTTTGTTTAAACACAGTTAAATGTCAAACAATTCAGTTTAGCATACAAAAACAGTTCCATTTCAAACAATTCAGTTTAGCATAAGTACACAGTTTACTTCTATTTGACCCATAAATACGACCCTATCAGGTGCTACCACTCAGCACTAGTGTTGACCTTGGAGTGATGGGGATAAAGGGATACTCCACAGTCACCACAGCTCCAACATTACACAAACCTCACCATCAGATGGTTTAGTGTCATATCAAGGACACTCGTTGGGCGGGTCATACACCTTTTCAGAGAAGGAGATGATATATTCTACAGCCCCATCACACAGGGCAACATAATGATTTGAATGTCCCTATATATATATATATATATATATTCAAAGAAAATGAGTTGAGGATGATTTCTTCTGAGAATACAAACCTCTTCTAAATCTATTTCGGCTTGCAAACTTTAAAAGAGAAACCAGGTTCTTCAGAGAGCCATCATATTATGGAGAGAGATTTTATTTTCATATTTTCATAGTTTTTTCAAATAATTCTTTCTCGTTTACAAAGAGAGAGGGAGAGAGAGAGAGAGAGAGGGGGAGAGAATGGGGGTGGGGTAAAAAAATATGGGCAAGAAGTTAGAGTCAAAATCGTATGTAATGTCATTGTCCGATGTCATGTATCCTTATGTAGGTAAAAATTTTCTAACCTCATGTATCTAAGAATTTTATATGACTCACAAAACTTCCAGCAACTAAAATCTTGTCAATGAATTATCCTATTTTATTTGAAGAAAAAATCTATTTATTTATTCTCTAAGGAAAACGTAAAAGGGATAATTACCATGGTTAATATCAAATATAACTTCTCGAGTTAACTTTAAAAAATATACTTAAAAAAATATATATATATATAAGAAACCGTAGCGGCAATAACGATTCTCTATAGAAACACTAAAGTAAAAGTACGATCACCAGATGGAGACACAGAATACTTCGACATTGTAGCAGGAGTACTACAAGGGGACACGCTGGCTCCGTATCTCTTTATCATTTCCTTTATCATTTGTCTAGACTACGTACTTAGAACATCGATTGACAAAATCAGAGAGAATGGCTTCGAACTGACGTAGAAAAGAAGCAGAAGATACCCCGCAACAACAATTACCGACGCCGACTACGCCGATGACATAGCGATACTGGCAAATACACCTGACCAAGCCGAAACACTTCTGCATAGTTTGGAACGAGCAGCAGCAAGCATAGGCCTCCATGTTAATGCACACAAAACGGAATATATGTGCTATAACCAAACGGGGGACATCTCCACTCTAAAAGGAACCCCTCTTAAACTAGTAGACAAATTCACGTACCTAGGAAGCAGCGTCGAATCAACCGAAAAGGACATCAAAACGAGGTTAACAAAAGCATGGACAGCTATCAATAGGCTATCGACTATATGGAAATCAGACCTAACCGATAAAATGAAACGCAGTTTCTTCCAGGCAGCGGTCACATCGAGACTGCTATATGGCTGCACTACATGGACGCTAACAAAACGGCTGGAGAAGAAACTAGATGGCAATTACACAAGAATGCTGCGTGCAATCCTGAACAAGTCCTGGCAGCAACACCCCACAAGACACCAACTGTACGGCCACCTGCCCCCATCACGAAAACTATTCAAGTTAGGTGAACCAGACATGCAGGACATTGCTGGAGAAGCAGAGATGAACTCATAAGAGATGTACTCTTATGGATCCCCACACATGGCCGCGCAAAAGCAGGACGACCAGCACGAACGTACATTCAGCAGCTATGTGAGGATACAGGTTGTTGTCCTGAAGACCTGCCTAGGGCGATGAACGATAGGGAGGAGTGGCGAGAGAGGGTCAGGGATATCCGTGCTGCCAGCACGATATGATGATGATGATGATATATCGTATAAATTTATTGATATATATAATATATATATTTAATATATGCAATATATATATATATATATATATATACATATATAGAATATATATTATATTTATATCTATAAAATATATACATAATATATGCATATTATATATTATAATATCTATATATGTTAAATATATATATATCTATGTATATGTGTGTGTTTGAGTGCATGGGTGAGTGCATGTGTGTTTGAGTGTGTGTGTGTGCGTGTGTGCGTGAGTGCACGCGTGTGTGTGTGTGTGTGTAAGTGTGTGTGTGTGTGTGTGTGAACTCAATCCATTTACATATGAAAAATAGTGTTAAATTTTCGTGCAAAAACAGGTTCGAAAAGCTGTAATTTCTTTATCTGAATTTTTACATTTACTCCCCAACCGGTGCATTCAACCTGGGTTTTAAATTCAGAGATATTTCACGAATGATGTGAAAAAATTGAAAGATCAAAATCCAAAATGAATTTAAAAAACTTTTCCCACCAAAAATACAGAGTGGAACGATAAAATTGTCGCCCTAGAAAAGGCGACATGATTCCATTTCCGTTTAATGAAAACCGGTTTTCTTTTTTTGTTGCAGACCATCTACTAGTTGGCCAGTTGTGTACAAATCCCAAGTGCGGTAGGAGCCTTCTATCATGTCTGAAAGTGACACAATCTTCAACGAGCAAGATCGGAGATGCGCCGCTGTATAACTCATGCCCTATACCGATCCAAATTATGATAACAGGACCATTGCCAGCACCCTCAAAATGCGAATCTTGATTTCCACGAATAACAGGGACGTGCCCAGGGTGATGAAAACAAGGTTTCCGGCTACAGTTGTGGTCTTTGTAGTGGTTTCAAGTGAGGACCACATCATGCCATCTCACATCTTCGAAGTCGGCTTGAAAGTCAACACCAAAGTGTAGCTGGACATGCTAAAGAGTGTGGTGATCCCCAGGTGCAATCAGGTGGCCGGTGGCAGACCTTGGGTGTGACAGCAGGACTCGGTACCGGCCCACAATTCCAAAGAAACCCAGGCTTGGCTTCAGAAGAAGTGCTACGACTTTGTACCTTTCTCCCACCGACCCCCTCCTCCCCCGACCTGAACCCGCTGGATGACTTCGTTTGGTTATACGTCGAGGACATCACCAACATGACCTCCCACAACACCAAAGCCAGCCTGATCGCCGCCATCTACCGTGTATTTGCCGAGATCCTGCCGGCGCTTGTGGAAAGGCATGCTCACAGTTCCGGATCCGTATCGAGGCGGTGATTGAGGCTGAAGGCGGCTACATTGAATAGATGTCAGGTCTATAACATAATCAAGTTACCTGAACTGATTCTTTCAATAAAAGTTTTAAAATAAAGCTGTAGTGTGTTTTTTTAGGACAACAATTTTATCGTTCCACCCTGTATTATAAATACAATTTCTTATCTTGTTAGATCTATCGAAAAACAACTTTTTTAGCTAATTTCCAACCTACCTAAATACTAAAAGCGAAGAAAGAAATGTTTCTTCCGTATGGATTTGTCTATGAATTGAATTACCAGGACCAGAAATAACGATACGCGGAAATACTGGACAGCTGTTTGAAACAGTTGTCCAGTGTTTTCGTATGTCGTGCGTAAGTGTTCGGCGGATTTTTTGGTCATGGTAATTCAGTTCACAATATTATTCCTCTACTTAAAAAAGAAAATGTAGATCTATATCCTTACCCTTGAGGTCATAATAATTACGCGGATGCGTATTTCTAATCATCTTGGGAAGACATGGGCCTGGAGGTGACCGTGTCCTCTGTAAAGAGAACAGATGAAACTTGTAAGACACATTAAGGTTAATTGGCCGCGTAATTACGATGACTAATTGATTTAGCGTCACATCTGTGTGATATAGACTATTTGCTCAGGTATAGATTTTTGGCTTTGCAATATGTGGTCGTGGTGTAATGGTTAAAGCGATGGACTGCGGAATCGTTGTAAGCGAGTTCGTACTCGAGTCGCGCTATTACGTTCAATTTCGGGCAAATACCCTTGGGAAAGGTATGAACCCCCTTATCTTCCCAGCTATGGGTTAAATAGTACCGCTACTGTTTTTCTCGAAGAATAGCTTTGGCATTAAATGACGTACAAAGGTTGATATGCTATTAAACAAAGAAACCAACCTAAAAGAATGTCCCTTTTTTTAAGTTAACAACAACTTCTATCTCTTTGAAAAAATATCTACGTTATGGTTAACATTAGATTCGCTTAGAAGAAGAAAATTCTATTTTGTTTTTAAAAGTTTTCGTTCAATTTGAAGGAATAAAAATTATGAATGTGTAGATCCGGTTTTTATTCATTCATTTTTCCCTTTATCTGCAACATATATATATATATATATATATATATATATATATATATATATATATATATATATATACTTTGTGCATTCAGACTTTTTTGTGTAGGCATTTAAAATTGGCGTAGACTCTTGAAAATTCAGTATGTTATTGCTATACATCTTATGAGATGACTGAACAATTTTTATGATTTCAGGTTCAAATCAACAGCTACAGCAGCAATTGGAATACACCCAACTAAAGCCAGATTGACGCAGCTGGTGAATTTCAAAAACGTAATCTGGGCGTGAGGACACTTTAGAAGAACGATATGCAATAAAATTCTGTTTTAAACTTGGAAAAATGCCACAGAAACGTATGGAGTGCTTCAGACTGCTTTTCGACCATCTTGCATGAATCGAGCATCAGTTTTGAGTGGCATAAGAGATTCAAGGAAGGCAGGGAGTCTATGAGAGATGATGAGAGGTGTGGGAGGAGTAAAGAAGTCAATAGACCAGAGTTGATTGGCCAAAGTTTTAGGGTTAGAGTTAGGGTTACTATGTTGAGGTTTTAGGGAAGTTCAGGGAGATATTCCTTGGGAAGAGGCCAGCACTCTTCAAATCGGGTCTGGCATTTCCATCAGGAAAATGCACCAGTCCACAACTCAAATTATTGTCACGGACTGTTTGACCAAGATGGGCATCAAGACAGTTCCTCAGCCTCCCTATAGTCCAGACCTTGCTCCCTGTGACTTTTAGTTATTCCCTAAGCTCACAGACTGTCGTTATGAGACAATTGAAGAGATGAAAGAGGCTGTGACGAAGGTCATTTACACGCTCACACTATAGGACTTCCATGGGGCCTTGCAGAAGTTGTTTGAACGGTACAAGTGCATTGCAGCCGGAGGAGATTACTTCGAAGGGGACTTGAGTTTCATGTGTGTACTATCAATAAAAGTGCCCATACGAAAAAAGTCCGGAAACTTATTTAATAATCCTCGTATATATATATATATATATATATATATATATGTATGACATAACTGAGATATAGATATGTATAAAGGATTAGAATGAGAAAGATAGCGGGAGAGAAAGGGAGAGGAATATGAAGAGATTTTAAATATGTGCTTACGAATACATACCAATAATGTCCCTCTTTTGATGAAAAATCGTTTTACAGTTGTTCATGATTTATATGCGAGAGAAATAAGATGTCGAATTATTCGGGAGGACTTGTTAACAATTTGTTCTTTCTTCTCTTTCTCTTTCTCTTTGTTCAAAATTTAGGGATCAACAAAAGATATCAAATATTGATAATCTCATGCATTATGCAATTTTCATTTATGGGTTGATCTTTATTTTGAACTGATGTATGTGATTTATTATGTTCTCGTGTATAGGTCGACCTAAAGTTTTATGACTTATTCTGACAGAAATTAGACTAACAGAAGCCCATAAATTCTTGCATATAAATCACATTTTAAATTACCCAGTCGGCAGGGGCTGTAGAATACACCGACTGCTTCTCTACAGAGGGGTAAGAACTGTTTTTGACATTAAAACTGTACTTATGCTAAACTAAATTGTTTAATATAGAACTGTTTTGATGTTTAACTATGTGTTAACAAAATTTGTACTTATACTAAACTGAATTCGCTGAATTAGAACTGTTTGAATAAACGGAATAATTTTAAATAACCTACAAAGGTTGATATGCCATAAACCAACCAACCAAACCAACCAACCAAACCAACCAACCTGCATTTTAAAAAAACCTCTCATTAAAACTTCTTTCGGACAATTCTTCGCTGCAAGTGTAAACATTTTGTTACGTTAGGCATTAGCCGATTAGGGATGGTGTCTGCCCCGACGACATTTCTTAACAGCTATACTATAACGGTACAAAAACAACCTAATGTTTTATACCTCTTCTCTTTATCTGATCTTCCTACCTAACCTTATCAGCTGGTCTAGCCGACCGGACCCTCTGATCTTCCATTTGGGTGTTGTTTGGGTGGACTTGGGTTCATCTTTGTGTCCATTTCAGTTTTTAATAAATGGACACAAGTTTGTTTTTTTTAGATGTCTTTATTTCCTTCAATTCCTATACAGGCAGGTACCTGGAGAATTGCCATTCCAAGCACTTGTTTATTCTCTTTAGTGCCTATTGCTAATCTGAAATACTCTATCTCATTTCCTTCCCACGACTAAACCAACCAATCAAATAACTGCTAGAAGAGTCAGCCATGGGTCAAGCTCTATCAATCACAACCTGGTTTTTTCCATGACTCTTCAAATTAACGAATCACCAGTAAAATCTTTGAAGTAAAATATTTACTCTACCTTACCAAAAGAATATGCACCCTATGCATTATGTAATACAGCTACTGAATATAAAGAAAAGGTCAATTAGAGGATTTAGTATGAAAAGGCAAAATAAAAATGATTGTTTTTTTATTTCCCTCATTTAAATGCATTTCTATAGCAACTACGTTATAAGAATTTTATTGCCAAATATAGTTTGGTTTCGGTTTCTTTGTTTAATGGCGTATTAGCCTTCGTGGGTTATTTAATGCCAAAGCCATCTTTCGAGAAGAAGAGGAGTGGTACAATTTAACAGATAGCTAGGAGTAAAAAGAGGGTTTATACCTTTCCGGTGGGTATTTTTCTGAAAGTGAACGTAATGGCGCAACTTGAGTTCGAACCCGCTTACTAGGATTCCGTAGTCTGTCGCTTTAACCATTACACCACGAGAACAACTCGTAAACATGCTAGGTGCTTGACTGACCCTTAGGAAAAGATATGAAACCCCTAATATCCAAAGTTATGGGTCAAACAGTACCAATGCTGTTTTTTTTTTGTTTTTTTTACAAAGGAGGGTGTTGTATAAGCCACATAAAACATATGGAACAATGCATATATACGTGCGGAAACATATTCAACAAAATAAGGACGAGCGGACACAGTTCTTTAGAAAAATATCTCTCACTTTATTGAAAGGGTTGTGTGTGAGAGGTGACTTGGAGACTGAACAAAACTGCAACATATTGACCCCCACCAACTCTTCTGACTATATCAGCATTTCTTTCCCGTTCTCCTGGGCTGCTCAGTCGGGGGCCTGGGGACCCAGCCTCTGCTGGGACATGGTTCTCATTCCAGCATCTTCTCTCCAACTGAACTGAACTTCCTGTCGCCGGGTTTATATAATAATTTGACATCCACCTACTTCTTGCGAGCGTCACATTTCACATTCAATTCAACCCGTCGACAGTCAAGGTTATCCCCCGATATCTTCGACCGGATGCACCTGTTATTTACACAGGTGCATTTCTCATCTGACAGCCCAGCCGGGTCGGAGGTCAATATGCAACAAGGGGTTTGGCATAAATGGTTGTTATTCTTTTAAACAAAGAAACCAAATTGCCCAGTCAGCTTGGGTTGTAGAATACACCGAGTGCTTTTCTGAAGAGGGGTAAAATCTCCACACACGAGTGTCCTAGATATGACATTAAACAATCTGATGGTGAGGCTCCACTAAGGATGAAGATTTGGGGAATGCGGAGTACTCCATCATTGCCATTGCTCCCAGGACCAATCTGACCCGGGGTAGTAGCATCTGATAGGATCCTATCTATGGATCAAAAAGAACTTAACTGTGTCTTTATGATAAACTGAATTGCTTGAAAGAGAACCATTTTGATATTTAAACCGCGTACTTCATTTAAACTGCATACTTATGCTAAAAAGAATTATTTGAAATAGAAGAGATTTTGACATAGAACATATTCTTACACTAAACTGAATTGTTTGAAATAGAACAGTTTTGGCATTTAATTGAGTGTAAACGAAAAACTATATTGATACTAAAGTGAATTGTTTGAATTAGAACTGTTTGGCTAAACTGAATCGCTTGAAATAGAAATTTTTCTGGACAATTAAATTATGTAATTATACTAAACTGAATGGCTTGAAATAGAACTGTTTATTCGTATAAAAATGGATGCTGCGAGCAATATTGAACAAGTTCTGGAGGCGACAACCCACAAAGCACCAGCTGTACGGCCACCTAGTTAGACGAACCAGACATACAGGACACTGCTGGAGAAATAGGGACAAGCTCATAAGTGATGTACTCCTATGGACCCCTTCATATGGCTGAGCAAAAGCAGGGCGGCCAGCTCGAACCTATGTACAGGATCTCTGTAAAGATATGGGGTGTAGCCCTGGGGACCTACCGGAAGCGATGGACTATAGGGAGGGTGGCGAGAGAGGGTCAGGGATATCCGTGCTGATGCCACAAGATGATGATGATGATGATGAACCTACAAAAGTTGATATGCCATAAAACTCAAACAACCAAACAAAGAAATCAAACCAAACCAATGAGAATTAATAATACTTTATATCCAAAGTTATGGGTTTAAATAGTACCACTGCTATTCTTCCACAAGGATGGCTTTGCATTAAATAACCCATGAAGGTTGATATGCCATTAAACAAAGAAAGTAAACCAGACCAAACTACTATAGTAATCATGTGTGCAATTATCTTGCGAATAATTTTACATTAACAAAGCATCCAAATAATATTCTAGTAAAAATATCTATATCATTATTCTGCTAATTTATATGCATGACTATTATGCTTTTCTACCAAAGATCAGAGTGTAGTATCTTTGTCCAATCCCCAGCCATTCATATCTATCCTATTATTCTAGCTTTTAACAACCTATGATTAGGCACAGAATCTCTACTCTGAACCTAGCTAGAAAAGTATAATGGTCGCATATACGAACATTTTTATGCGATTTTTCTTTTACCATTATTTAGTCGCCTACTCTCCTGTCTTTTTCTAGTGTTGTTGGATTTAATCAGTCGTGTTATTTTGGCACAGCAGCACAAATTGGGGGAACTTAGTGAAAATTGGCAGAGTTGTAAAGGTGTAGTCGCAAATGTTCTGGGCCGTGACATCGTGGTAAATAAGTTTTGACTCCAGTCTTGTAATAATGTTCACTTTCAGATTAATATACCCTTGGAAAAAGTTATGAATCATATCCTCCTTAGCAATGGGTTAAATAGTACCACTTCTGTTCTTCTACAAGGATGGTTCGGCATTAAATAACCCAAAAAGTTTGGAAGTTATGAGTTCGATTCCAGGGACCAGGTTAAGCAGAAAGAAAAGCGATGTTCTAAGAGTAAAATAATAACCAAGTCATTGAATCAACTGATACAAGATATTACAAACCATTGACCGTGGAATGAGAAGAGTCTACCCCCAAACGAATCAAATAAAGCTTTCTTTTCAAAAGCTTACCCACAATGACAAAAATAATGTAAGTATTACAAGATATATACAAAAGCTAAAGGATTCTTCCTTTGATATCTATTCCCCATTTAAACCCAGACGGTTAGAACTTTAGAATATACTGACTGCATTTCCGCAGAGAGATTAGATCCCTACTCCACAACGAGTGTCCTGGATATGATAATAAAAGCTATGTTGGTGAGGCTCAAGTCCGGAAGCGTTAAAGAATATGGAGTACTTCTTCATTGCTATTACTTCCAGGTCCACACAGACCCTGAGTGATGGTACCTGTTGCAGTCGCATCTATGGGTCAAATAGAAGTATCTAATTATTTACTAAACCATTGAAATCATTTAACTGTGTTCAAACAGATGAATAATGTTAAACTAGATTATAAGTCGTTGTTACTTAGAGTATTCAGACTTTTTTCTACATTTTCATTGTTATATTCAAAACGTTTCGGTCGACGCACCCTTCGGCCTTCTTCAGGTGTATCATGTCGAACTTGCTCACACAGAACTTCGAACCGAACTGAGTCGGCCAAATCGTCGTGGATATAACAACGAAAATAAAGACAATAATCCAAATATATTAAGTGATAAAAATAATCAAGTTTTATCTTAGATATTTTGACAAATGAACTAAAAGTATGACATAACAATATTTTAAGCAATTTAACCGGGTGAAAATGAATGAATATTGTTGGATAGCAATACAGTTAAATAGAATGATTAGTGTTTGATAGCAATACATGAAATCATTTAACTAAGCGCAAAGATCTCAGTTTCTAGGACATTAATTAACTGTTAGTCAATTTTTTTGGCATTCACAGTCAGGCACAAGACCTCTCAATTTATCGTAGAAGTTTTTAGGCTTTTCTATTTTCGCTTTCTATTGTCTGGCATAGAGTAACCTCAAAAGGCTGTGATGTTTCCCTTTCACATTCTTTAGCGATTAGCTTCTTTCAGTGTTGATAATCTGGTACAAGGTGATTTCAAATAGCGTGTTAATTTCTCCTCTCTTCTTTACTTTCGTGAGTCTGGTTCAAGAGCGTATCAAAGTATTGTATTATTTCATAAAGAGTCTTATTATCTTAGTTCTCTTCGTTTTTCTATATCAGAGCAGTCTGGTATAAGGTCCAAAATCAGAGTATCATAGAGTCTGTTAGCCGGTTTGCGCTGGTTTCTAAGTATGGAATAATCTTGATTTCTCTTCACTACTCTATCTCCACAAGTCTAGTACAGGGTCATCACAAAGCCGTTCCACGCTGGACATTAAATTATCACAACATCTTGATTTCTCTTCACTTATTTTTTTACTTCTGCGGGTCTAGTACAAGGTTATTACACTTATCGACCTCAAGTATCGTGTTATCTCAGTTCTCTTCGCTTTTCTATGCCCAAGGCAGTCTGGTGCAACGATATATCGAAGAGATGTAATATCTCATGCTTTTTCTGTCTCCCTCAAAGTGTCGTATTATCTTAGGCTTTCACTGCTTCTCTAACTGGGGCAGTCTGGCGAAAGGCCAGAGACCAGAGCAACGTGAACTCTTATAGCTGCCTTCAGCTGGTCTCCTTCTGGTCTCCCGAAGTGTCGTATTAAATGCATTTCCTCTCATCCCAAGGGTAACAATCGACAATATCAATCTTCTAGTTTGGATTTCAACAATTAATTTCGCCCCTTCCACAATATTCAATTTACTCTCAATACTCCTCCAAAGGGCTGGCTTTTCCTCCAAATTGGTTTCTGTTAATAAAATTCTGCTCCTCCGAACTTCACCCTAAAAAGGGACAGGTCTTTTGCTTTCATCCTGATGACCTCAGTAAAAATTTCAAATCTGTTGCGTTCTGGTTAGTGAACGCTTGTAATATTAAATAAATGACAAACCACGATATGAGAGGAAATAGAGATATATTCCCTGGAAAAAGTATATACAATAGAGAGACTACTAGTAGACAGTAACATTAGATTGGTGAATACAGAATAAAGATATAGTCCAACGATAATATTGGCTTCCGTTATTATGGTAGCAAGTAAGGTGATCTAGTGCGATCTCCAGTCTCCAACGCTCTACTACTATTCCTATAAGAAGCTGCTCTTCACCTTCTGGTCTGCCTTGGTATTAGTAGCTACTGCTATATATGGCAGATGGACTAGTTCATTGTTTGGAAAAAGGTGGGTGATACCCAATAAAATCATATCTGTTAAGAAATCTACACTTGAATTTTTTAGAAATATCTCAGAATTTTCGTTTCTCAGACAGCCAATCAGGTCATCAATTTGACAGACGTTGACCTCTGAGTTGAATTCGCTCGCCGATTTCTGCTTTACACCCAGGACAATCGAAATAATAATTCACTTACAATTCCTGTAGACAAAACATATTTGCTTAAATTTCCTCTATCAGTTTATAAAACATATTTTTTCCCGTTTTCCTTCCCCTCAAATAACACGTTTTTGACAGTTTCTTTTAAAATCCATTTCTCTTAATTTCAATTTTGTAATGTACTGACTTTATTCTTCTTAAATTCATTTTAGTCGAATCTTATTTTTCTGGTTTATAATTTTATTCGACAAGCTCTTCGACGCATTGGGTTCCATGACAACCAATCTAGAAATAAGAAAACTCAGAATTCAAACCAATTGTTCTCCGCTCTAAAATTGACCTTGTGCCACATCTTGCTTTGTGGCGGATATTGTTTGATTTTTTTTTTTAACAAAAAGATGTATTTTTCTTCATAATTGCTTTTTGAATGTATTTTACTTCATACGAGGTGCATACCATAAGTTTCCAGACTTTTTTCGTATGGGCACTTTTATTGGTAGTACACACATAAAACTCTTGTCTCTTTCGAAGTAATCTCCTCCGGTTGCAATGCCCTTTTTGTACCGTTCCAACAACTTGAGGTCCTATTGTGTGAGCGTGTCAATGACCTTCGTCACAGTCTCTTTCATCTCCTCAATTGTCTCATAACGACAGCCTCTGAGCTTAGGGAATAAGCAAAAGTCACAGGGAGCAAGGTCTGGACTATAGGGAGGCTGAGGAACTGTCTTGATGCCCATCTTGGACAAATAGTCTGTGACAAGGATGGAGTTGTGGACTGGTGTATTTTCCTGGTGGAAATGCCACTGGCCCGATTTGAAGAGTGATGGGCTCTTCCCAAGGAATCTCTTCCAGAACTCCTTTAAAACCTCAACATAGTAGCCCTAACTCTAAACCTAACCCTTTGGCCAATCAACTCTGGTCTATTGACTTCCTTACTCCTCCCACACCACTTATCATTTCTCACAGACTCCCTGCCTTCCTTGAATCTCTAATGTCACACAGAAACTGATGATCGATTCATGCAAGAGGATCCAAAAGCAGTCTGAAGCATTCCACACGTTTCTCTGGTATTTTGTATGTATTCTGTTTGTTCTTTTAGGTATATGTTAGGTATTTCCTTTTGTGCCTTTTTAAGTTTCAGCGCATTGGTATTGGTTGGGTTCTTCCTATTGTATTTGAAGGCCGCTTTCACGCCTGCATGCTTTCTCCTAACCGCTAATGTTTCCCATGGGACTCTAGTTTTAGTTTCTTTGTTTAGTTGATATGCATTCTGCTGCAGCTTCTTAGTGGGCATTGACGAAATTTTCATATTCGTCATTCGGAGTATATGTTTCTGTCTTCTCTTGTAGTGCATTGAATTTGTTTCTTAGTGTTAACGCATGACCCACACCCAAACCACCAGTCCAAACCACATAGCTCTTCGCACGGGTGAAAAAGAGACGCGTCCTACTAAGGTTGAAGCCCTGACCTCTGTTTTCGAAAAATCAGTTTCAAGACTTATTTAGTATGGGCACTTTTATTGATAGTACACACATGAAACTCTAGTCCCCTTCAAAGTAATCTCCTCTGGCTGCAATGTACTTGTTGTACCGTCCCAACACATTCTGCAAGGGCCTATGGAAGTCCTCCTGTGTGAGTGTGTCAATGACCTTCGTCACAGCCTCTTTCATCTCCTCAATTGTCTCATAACGATAGCCTCTGAGCTTAGAGAATAACCAAAAATCACAAGGAGCAAGGTCTGGACTATAGGGAGGCTTAAGAACTGTCTTTATGCCCATCTTGGTCAAATAGTCAGTGATAAGGATGGAGTTGTGGACTGGTGCATTTTCCTGGTTGAAATGCTACTGAGCCGATTTGAAGAGAGCTGGCCTTTTCCGACGGAATCTCTTCCTGAACTCCCTTAAAACCTCAACATAGTAAAATTAACTCTAACCCTAACCCTTTGGCCAATCAACTCTGGTGTATTGACTTTCTTACTCCTCCCACAACTCTCGTCATCCCTCACAGATTCCCTGCCTTTCTTGAATCTCTTATGCTACTCAAAAACTGATGCTCGATTCATGCAAGATGGTCGAAAAGCAGTATGAAGCATTTCATACGTTTCTGTGGTATCCTTTCCAAGTTTAAATTAGAATTTTATTGCATATCGTTCTTCTAAAGTGTCAGATTGCATTTTTGAAATTCACCAGCTGTGGCAATAAGACTTTAGTAGGGTGTATTCTAATTCCCGCTGAAGCTGTTCATTTGAATCTGAAATCATAAAAATTGGTCAGTCATCTCATGAGATGTATAGCAATAACATACTGAATTTTCTAAAGGCTACGACAATTGTAAATGTCCATACGAAAAAATCTGGGAACTTATCATATGCACCTCCTACTTAAGCACATAGATCAGAAGCGTGATAAAAAAAATGTCCACTCGTTTCGTTTAGTCTGGCTCGCAGCTAAGTTCTTTATATGACATCAGATCTTTTTGCATTAACTGTTAATGCTTAAAGATAAACCTCATAAAAGTCACTAGCGAATGCTTAATTTCAATCGGCATATTGTCAGCGTTTTATTGCTCTGTTCTTTTTTTGTCAATAATCATTGGTTCGTTTTCAACTATTTTCATTTGTTTGTCTAAATTTCTGAGATGAAGCTTGATGGTTGTTAAAAAATAGAAATTCCGGACTATTGATCTCATTTTTATTGTTATACTCACAACATTTCGACTAGTATGACATTCGGTACTTCTTCTGGTGTTTCTTGTTGAACACAGGAGTCCACATAGAATCTCGAACGGAATCCTTTATTTGAACCTCAGGCGTAAGTAAGTAAAGTTGGTGACCTTTGTCGAGGGGGACACGAAAGCTCCCTTTTCAATTGATAATACACCAAGGTGTAGGGAAGGGCGCAACTCCTTTCCCTGGATTGCTCCACTTTATCCAATCCTAACCTTATAATGCTGAGTGCAGGGCTCATCTATTGTTCCAATTCTGTTAACCATGACCCGGTGTACATTTTAAGATTATAGCAAGTATTCCTTGTAATTCTTACCTGTTGCTGGAATTGTGCTGAATTGTATACTGCGCGTATACAAATATACACGGGAACATAATCAACTGACAATGACGACTTCAATAACGAACGAATACACTTCTTTATATAAATCTCTCACACTTTATTTTCGAAAAGGTGATGTTTTTTGTGTGTGAGAAATGAGTGGAGACAAGGACGGGCTGCTATATTGACCCAAATTCTTCCTCGATCATAGCAGTACTTCTTTCGTATCTTGGCTTGGGTTACTCAACTGGGGGTCACTAAGGGCCCAAATCCCTCAGTCTGCAAGCTGGTTCTCACGCTGGCATCCTGTCTCCAACTGACTCGAACCGCCCTGGCACCTGGTTATATTATTTTCTAACGTACACCTGCTTCCGCTGTTCTTCCGCTTATTTATACAGATGCATCTCTTGATTGACGGCTCGGTCGAGATTAAATATATAACAATTGAACCTGCAACCCCCAGAGACACATTCAAATCAAACAACTTATCCACACGCGCATTGGCCTTCCAATCCGATACGAATAATTTATATGCATATATATTCTTAATTATTTGAATCTAATAATATCATTTTCTTGCACAGTAATAGAGTTTCAGGTATTCCTATCCAGCATCAATAAGTTGAATGCTGTCATATGGTTCAAGTTAACAAATAAAAATAATCATTTGTAAACTTGCTCAGTCGGCCGGGGTTGTAGAATACTCCGACTGCATCTCTGCAGAGGGGTAACACCCCCTCCAACAAGAAGTGTCCTTGATATGACACTAAATAATCAGATTGTGAGGTTCGAGTAATACTGAAGTTTTAGGGAATGTGCAGTACCCCTTAATTACTATCGCTTCCAGGTCCATTTTGGCCAAGAGTAGTAGCACCTGATAGGGTCCTATCTGCGGGTCAAAGAGAACCAAACTGCGTACTTATGCTAAATTGTATTGCTTGAAATAGAACTGTTTTAACATTTAAACAACGTACTTATGCTCAACTGAATTGTTTGAAATGGAACTGTTTTTGACAATGAAACTGTACTTACGCTAAACTGAATTGTTTGAAATAGAACTGTTTTGACACTTAACTGTGTGTGGACAAAAACTATGCCTATTCTAAACTAAATTGTTTGAATTAGAATTGTTTGAGTAAACTGAATTGCTCGAAATAGGAATGTTTTTGACGATTAAACTGTGTTTTCATGCTAAACTGATTTGTTTGAAATAGAACTGTTTATTGTATATGAATTGATTTGGCATTAAATAACCAACAATGGTTTATATGATTAAGAATTATGAGAGGATTGCAGAAGTACAAAGATATTTTTAAGGAAGTTTTTGATTTTGATTTTTGCTGAATGAGTTAAATAAATAACTCCCAGTATAATGGAATAAACTGATTCTATTTCATAAGTTTAGTTTTATATTGCATATCTGCATCTTATTCAAATTCTCCAAAGAAGGGAGTCCACGTAGCGTCGTGACTAAGGTACTGAGCTGTGAAATTTTGCTAAGCGAATTCAAACTCTATTCGCATTATTACGTTCACTTTTAAACCTAAAGAAAGGCATAAACCCACGTTACCCTCCATTATTAGTTTTTAGTAGAACAACTGTTCTTCTACATCGATGGCGTTGGCATTAAATAACCCACAGATATTGAAATGCCATTAAACAAAGAAACCTAAACAAAAATTATCCCTCCTTGCTACGGGTTAAATCATAACCTGTTCTACTAGGAAGGATTTGGCATTGAATATTCTACGAAGGTTTATATACCATCAAACAAAGAAAGATAACCAAAACTTATCTCCCAAGCTATGTTTTGAATAGTAACCTGTTCTTCTACGGGGATAGTTTTCGCTTTAAATAACCCACGAATGTTGATATGGTATTAAAAAAAAGAAACTTAAACAAAACATATCCTCTTCAGATATGGGATAAAAAAGTAAGTAAACTTGGAAACCTTAGTCGAGGGTGACCCGAAGGCTCCCTTTTCAATAGCTACTACTTAGAGGTGTAGGGGAGGGCGCTACTCCATTCCCTGGATTGCTCCTCTTTACCCTTGATCATTACTTTATGATGCTGAGAGCTAAGCAAAGCGGCATCAAGTACTATTTTTTGAATCTTTGGTATGATTCGACCTGGGATTGAACCCCGGTCTCTCGGACCATTGGCAAACACTCTACTCATGAGGTTAATGGCCCGGTATGGGTTAAATAGAAACCTGTTTTACTATAAGGATTATTCTGGCATTAAATAATCCACAGAGTTTGATATACTATTAAACAAAGAAACCTTAGCAAAATTTATCCCCCACTCAAGCTAAGGCTTAAATAGTAACCTCTTCCACGGGATTGGTTTTGGCGTTGAATAGCCCATGAGTGTTGATTTGCCATTAAATAGAGAAACCTAACCAAAACCTAATTGTCCAGATTTCTAATTGTCGAGAGGATGTTTTGAATCAAAGTCGGCGTTGACATCCGGTCGTTAAAAAAAAGTCTTTATTCTGTACTTTGAAATAGGATTCTGTTGGTCTCCTAGACTTACAACCAACCAAGGCTAAATAGGCCAGCCTCTTCTGTTATTTATTAGATAGAATTTAACGCAAACTTTCTCAGCCGGAGACTGAACTTAGTTTGTCGATTTAAATCTGGGTATGATATGTATTTACCCAACCCATTCACCACGGGCTGCATGCTCCACAAGGTCAAATTTCAAGCGAACCAGAAGCTGGTTTATAACAGAGTTTTTCTTTTTCTTGATCGGTTGCCAAAGCAAGTCTAAAAAAAAACAGCCTACACAACTACTTATCTATAGCTGAAGAAGAACATATTGATCAATGCCTTTCCCAAGGGCAATTGAAGTGCCTTAGTATAAAAGTCTCACCGTGATCTACCGTTTCTGCTGGCTTACGGTTTACTAATTTTGGCTTTTGACCGCCTGGTCATCAAAATAATATGCATATAAATGAGATATCGAAATGAGTTTGAACTTCTCGTCAGGGGCTGTACGTAATACAATGTCAATTACTCAGTGGGGTAAAGCTGGTTTGAACTTGAGATTTTTCTTCTCCTAGACTGGTTGTCTAACCAAGGCTAACGAACCAGTCTGCCTTGCTATTTACTTACAGCTTGTAGGGTGGAGATATGGATTTATGACTTTGGTAGGAGCACGATCAAGAAGTGAAACACAAACTGCTTCGACAAGGATTTGAACTCAGAACGTCGGTTCCATAACCCTAGAACAAACCATACCATTTTATCGTACTAGTTGGCCATTTGACCCTCTACACACGTGTGTGCATCTGTGTGTGTGTGTGTGTGCGTGCGTGTGTGTGTGTGTGTGTGTGTGTTGAATAAATCTATATTGATAAACTATGGAATCACCTAACCTTTTCTGACACTCCTTTTTCAGCTATGAGAATCAGTTTGCTTTTCATCCTTAAAAAATGAAAAAAAAAAAAAAGAAAAAAATAATAAAAAAAAAAAAAGAAATAAATTGATAAATAAATAAATAAAATAACGTCCGATTCATCTCCCTAACAGAATGTGAATTCACAATACCATCTAACTTTTCTTCTAAATCAAAGCTAAGCAAAAGAAAAAAATATATTGCTTTCGGTTCAGGACGAAAAGGAAGGAATTTTCCAACATCAAATTACAAAGTTTGTAAGATCAGGAGAAAAATAGCGATGAGAAAAGAGGCTTGGCATACTTTAGGTTCGAACAGGGAATGTACCAATTCAAAGAAAAATAATGAAAATAAATATTTCTTCTCATTGTTATTACGCTTAGTTGGGAGTCAACATGATAATGATTCAAAGAAAAAGAAATCTTTTACCAAAAAAAAAAAAAAAAAAAAAAATCTCACCGAAAAAGAATCTGGGTGTGCGAAGAATTTAACTCTTGTTTAAGAAATCAAAAAGAACATCTTCAAAGCAACTGATTTGTATATATATATATATATATATATATATATAAAGCATATGTGTGTGTGTGTGTGTGTGTGTGTGTGTGTGTGTGTGTGTGTATATTTTATTAAAGATGAAGGACAAGGATTCTGAGTTCAGTATTTTGTTAGCCTATCTTTGTTTGCGAGAGAGATGTCACAAATAGAGAGAAGGAAGTCTAATAATTGTCCGAAATCTCTGATTTTCGGACCCGGGTGTATATAATTTCAATTTTCGTTGGTCACTGTCAAGTATCTTGGTTCGACCACGCCATAGATTACTAGATGAGGAAAACTTGTAATTAGTTTAATAAATAAAACCTTTGTGTTGCTTAACTTGTTTCATTGCCCAGTCGGCTAGGGCTGTAAAAATACACTGATTGCAACTCCGTAAGGGGTTAAGCTCCCCAATGAGTGTCCTGAATGACACTAAACAATCTGATCGTGAAGTTCCAATACTGTTGGAGCTTTGGGGAATGCACAAAACCCTTTCATTGCCATCACTCACAGGGCAATTCTAGCCCAGAGTGTTAGCATTTGATAGCGTCCTATCTAGAGGCGAAATAGAACTAAATTGCGTCATTATGCTAAATTACTAAATTACTTGAAATAGAAATGTTTTCATATTCAAACTGTGTACAGATGCAAAACTGAATTGTTTGAAATAGAACTGTATGGCCAAACTGAAATAGCTTGCCATAGAAATGTTTTTGACGATTAAACTGTGTACTCAAGCTAAACTGAATTGTTTGAAAAAAACAAACTGATTATTTGTATAAAAGTGTATTTTGCATAAGGTTGATATATAAAAAAAACAACAACCAACCAACCTACCAACCATAAATTATTGCATTGAAAATAACACTTTCAGGGTAAGAAATAAAAAAAACGGAGGGTGGTCAAATACTTTTGACTGGTAGTATATATATATATATATATGAACAAACAGATAAAAATTAACAATCGCTTAAAAAGTGTTTGATGAACCCAAAGTGTTCAAATGCTAGCAAGCCAAAAACGATACAAAATATAAGGAATTAGGATCTTATCAAGTACCAAAATTTTCTCATAAAACTTGTTGTGTTTTTTATTTCATAGAACAACATAAGACAAAACGAAACTAAGATTCGAATTTATTTTATTTTAGTTTATATATATATATATATATATATATATATATATATATATATATATAATGTGTGTTTGTGTGTATTTAGGCAGCAGATTTTTTTTCGTAGGCATATTTTATTAAAGATGACAGAAGGATTTGGAGTTCTGTATTTTCTTCGCCTCTCTTTGTTCGTGAATGAGATGTCACAAATGAGGATGAAAATTTTTTAATCAACATCGTGCAGAACCATCAGCGCGGATATCCCTGACACTCTCCTGCGACCCGTCTCTAACGTTCATCGCTTCCGATAGGTCTTCAAGGCTACATCCTGTATCAGCACAGAGCTGTTGTATATAGGTTCTAGCTGATCGTCCTGCCTTTGCTCGTCCATGTGAGGAGGTCCACAGGAGTATGTCATTTATGAGTTCGTCCTTACTTCTCCAGCAGTGTCCAGCATTCCTGGATCGTCTAACTTGGATAGTTTTGGGGATGGGTGGTAAGTAGCCGTACAGCAGCTGTTTTGTAGGGTGCTGCCTCCAGGACTTGTTCAATATTGCTCGCAGCATTCTTGTGCAGTTGTCATCAGGCTTTTTCTCCATATGTTTTGTTGGCTTCCATGTAGTGCATCCATATAGCAATATCGACATGACCACGGCTTAGAAAAAAACTGCGTTTCATTTTATCGGTCAGGTCTGACTTCCATATGACTGATAGTCAATCGGTAGCTGTCCATGCCTTTGCTAGTCCCGTGTTGATGTCTTTTTAGGTTGATGAGACACTGCTTCCAAGGTAGGTCACGTTATCTACTAGTCTCAGAGAGCTGTCGTTTAGTGTGGAGATGTCGCCTCTTTGATTAAAGCACATATATTCCGTCTAGTGTGCATTGACATAGAGGCTTATGCCTGCAGCTGCTCGTTCCAGACTATGTAGCAGGGTTTTGGCTTGGGCTGGTGTATTTGCCAGAAGCGATATGTCATCGGCGTAATCTGCGTCCGTAATCGTCTTTGTGGGGTATCTTCTGCTTCTTATCTTTATGAGCTTGAAACAGTTTTCTTTCATTTTATCAAGAGACGTTCTAAGCACGTAGAGTAGACAGATGATAAAGAGGTATGAGGCTAATGGGTCTCCTTGCAGTACACCTGCTACAATGTCAAAGTAGTCTGTGTCTCCATCCAAGGAGCGGACCTTTAAGTTTGTGTTTCTATATAGCATCATTATGGCTGCAACGGTTTCTTTGGGTAGGCCGTAGGCGAGTAGCATTTGCTCCATCTTTCCTCTGTGTATGAAGTCAAAAGCTTTGGTGGAGTCGACAAATAAAATTGTTGCTTCTTGGTTTTTTGCCCGTACACATTCAAGAATTCGACGGATAGTCAAAATCTGTGACGACGTGCATCTATTTCTCCGAAAGAAATTTTCGTCCTTCTTAAGTATGTTCTCAATTTTGGGTTCTATGCGGTTGCGTAGTGAAGCATTGTAGGTCTTGGCTGCTATGTAAATAAGGCTTATACATCGGTAGTTCTTGGCTAATCTGAGGGAGGATGCATCCCTTTGTCCATCAGTCTATTGTGTTATATACTGCATGACAGTATTGGAACAGTATGTCGTCGAATTATCTGGTCTTCCTTACTTCTGGGAGTATTTCATCAAGCTCTGTTGCTTTTCTATTCTTAATTTTTCTTAGTACCGAGTCGAGTTCTTCTCGCATAAACTGTCCTAGTTTGAATATGTAATTGTTAACTAATAATTCTCATGATTGGTTCATGTGTAATTTTCGGAGGATTTCTGAGTAAATTCTCGAAAGTTGTTTCCATAGTTGTATTAGTTCTTCTTGGCTGGTAGCTTTCAGTTTAGATTTCACAGTGCTCTTCCTTCAGCTCACTTCGTTTACTGTTTGCCATGCTATCCTAGATTGTCTATCTTCAACCGAGTCTCTAATCTTATCGATCTGATTTTGTATGTATTCTGTTTGTTCTTTTAGGTATATGTTAGGAAATTCCGTTTGTGCCTTTTTCAGTTTCAGCGCATTGGTATTGGTTGGGTTCTTCCTATTGTATTTGAAGGCCGCTTTCCCGCCTACATGCTTTTTCCTAACCGCTAATGTCTCCCATGGGACTCTAGTTTTAGTTTCTTTGCTTAGTTGATATTCATTCTACTGCAGCTTTTAAGTGGGCATTGACGAAATTTTCATATTCGTCATTCGGAGTATATGTTTCTGTCTTCTCTTGTAGTGCATTGAATTTGTTTCTTAGTGTTAACGCATGACCCACACCCAAACCACCAGTCCAAACCGCATCGCTCTTCGCACGGGTAAAAAAGAGATGCGTCCTACTAAGGTTGAAGCCCTGACCTCTGTTTTCGAAAAATCAGTTTCAAGACTTATTTAGTATGGGCACTTTTATTGATAGTACACACATGAAACTCAAGTCCCCTTCGAAGTAATCTCCTCTGGCTGCAATGCACTTGTACCGTCCCAACACCTTCTGCAAGACCCTATGGAAGTCCTCTTGTGTGAGCGTGTCAATGACCTTTGTCACAGCCTCTTTCATCTCCTCAATTGTCTCATAACGATAGTCCCTGAGTTTAGGGAATAACCAAAAGTCACAAGGAGCAAGGTCAAGACTATAGGGAGGCTGAGGAACTGTCTTGATGCCCATCTTGGTCAAATAGTTTATGACAAGGATGGAGTTGTGGACTGGTGCATTTTCCTAGTGGAAATGCTACTGAGCCGATTTGAATAGTGCTGGTCTCTTCCGACGGAATCTCTTCTTGAACTCCCTTAAAACCTCAATATATTAAAATTAACTCTAACCCTAACCCTTTGGCCAATCAACTCTGGTGTATTGACTTTCTTACTCCCCCCACATCTCTCATCATTTCTCACTGACTCCCTGACTTTCTTGAATCTCTTATGCCACTCAGAAACTGATGCTTGATTCATGCAAGATGGTCAAAAAACAGTCTGAAGCATTTCATTCGTTTCTGTGGTATTTTTTCCAAGTTTAAAACAGAATTTTATTTCATATAATTCTTCTAAAGTGTTTTCACGTCCAGATTTCATTTTTGAACTTCACCAGCTGTGACAATCAGGCTTTAGTGGGGTGTATTCCAATTGCTGCTTGGTCAGTCATCTCATAAGATGTATGGCAATAACATACTGAATATTCAAGAGTCTAAAACAATTTCAAATGCCTGTACCAAAAAAAGTCTGCAGCTATTGTATATGCAGTTATTACAGCTGGCAGTTTCCTCAGAAAGCTTAAGATTTAATATTAGTATTATTAAATCCATGTAAATATTAACATATCCACTCAGTTTTAAGATAGTTAAATGATGTTGAAGTAAAATGCATCTTGAAAGAAACGAATGTTAAATCTTAACTCTAAAGAAATAAATTGAAGTGTTGAGTAGATATAGAACAATTCCGAACCTACTGAAGAAAATATATATTTATTCATTTATTTATTGAACTGAGGTAGGCTCGAAACTATATCTAAAAGTTGAAGATTTTTCAGGTAAAAATGTTTTTTTTAACAATCGAGGAGGGAAAAAATTCTTAAAGAATTTTCGTTTTTGATCCTTCAGATTTTTCTCGGCAAGTCAAATATTGACGCGTGGAAAGTATCTCGAGGATGTTTTTAAAACGATTGCAACTGAGCCGATGAGTCAATAAATCTTAAATTACTGATACAAAAATTATAGCTTCTCAACCCGATTTTTTTCGTAAAAATTAATACGTTTTTCAGTAGAGAAATAAATTTACTTCCCTGATATAAGTAAGTAAATTTGACGACCTTATATATTGCACCTTATCATACACTAAAGGCCATTGTGCTAAACAAAAATTAATTATATTTGCTTTCTAAATAAATGAGACTATAATCGTTAACTTTCTCCCTAAAACTCTCAGTACTTCCACGATTTGGGTTTTGATCCTGAAGAGGCCACTTTAATTTGCATTCTGGGTTAATAAGACCAACAATATTAACCATAAACTCAAATGTACTGACCCCCGTTGGGAACGGATGGGGTTCAGCTCTACCCTTCCACTTGTGTCACTTCCAGCAAATGCCTTTGAAGCTTAATTGATGCCGAGGGAGTTAACATGACAAGATTCATTTCTAAAAAAAAAAAAAAATGTCCATTAGCCGAGTAATCTGTTGGTCGGATGAATCGATTCTGGTTATTTTTTCTGTTGAAACTGCCAGATGCCCCGCGTATTGGGGGTTACTCAGGCATGTGTCAGTTTTATTTGTTTCTGGAAGAATTAGATCTTCCTAATCAACTGTAAGTTAAATATTTCCAGACTCCTCGAAATGCCACTGGAATATTTTTGAGGTGAAAGGCGTTCATATGCCAAGTTTTAACAAGATTGACTATTAGTCAATGGGTTAATTTATACCAAGCACATGAGTGAGCGAACTTACTAAATTATCTCTGTCTCCATCTATCTATCGATCTATCTACATATCTATCCCTCTCTGCTCTTACACACACACACACACACACACACATATATATATGTATGTGTGTGTGTGTGTAAGTGTGACTTTCTGTGTATATGTTGATTTGTTTATATATATATATATATATGCTAAGATTAAATGAAAGAAAACGGTTTCAAGCTGGCAAAAGAAAGCAGAAGATACCCAGCACAAACAATTATGGATGTGGACTACGCCGATGACATAGTGCTTCTGGCAAATACACCCACCCAAGCAGAAACCCAGCAATATCGTCTGGAACAAGCAGCTGCTGGCATAGGCCTCCACGTCAACGCAGACAAGACGGAATACATGTGCTTTAATCAAAGAGGCGACATCTCCACACGTACGAGTGGTCCTTTGAAACTAGTGAACAAGTTCAATTACATAGGCAGCAGTGTCTCATCAACCAAGAAAGACATCAACACGCGACTAGAAAAGGCATGGACTGCTACTCATTGGCTATCTGTCATATGGAAGTTAAACCTGACTGATAAAACAAAATGCAGTTTTTTCCAAGCTGCGGTCGTGTCGCTACAGCTATATACGTGCTATATACGTGCATGGACACTAACTAAATGTATGGAGAAAAAGCTTAACAGCAATTACACAAAATGCTGTGAGCAATATTGAACAAGTCCTGAAGGCAACACCTCACAAAACAGCAGCTGTACGGCCACCAACCACTCATCACGAAAACTATCAAAGTTTGACGAACACGACATGTGGTACACTGCTGGAGAAGTAAGGACGAACTCATAAGCGATATAATCCTGTGGATCCCTTCACACGGACGAGCAAAAGCAGGACGACGAACTTGAACCTATATAAAACTGCTCTGTGCCAATACAGTATATTGTCTTGAAAACCTCCTGGGAGTGATGGACGATAGAGACGGGTGGCGAGAGAGAGTCATGGACACTAGTGCTGGCACCATGATGATGATATACATATTAAAACCATCCAAGAAAGAAGAACACGACATGGGGGATCGTGCTGAGTAGCAAGGACGAACTCATAAGTGACCCCTACACATGAACATACCAACAAGAACTTACCAACGCAAGACAGGATGCAGTGTAGAAGGCTTTCAGGGAGCGATGGATGATTAGGACGGATGGAGAGAAAGAATCAGGGAAATCTATGTTAGCAGCGCGACTTGATGAAGATGGGGATAATATATATGATCATGATGATATAAGTAAGTAAACTTGGCGACCATAGTCGAAGGCGACCAGAAGGCTCCTTTTTCAATTGCTACTACACCCTGGTGTAGGGGAGTGTGCCACTCCATTCCCTGAATTGCTCCACTTTACCCTTGATACGTGCCTCATATTGCTGAGTGTTAAGCAAAGAAGTATCAAGTACCATTTTTAAAGTCTTTGGTATGACGTGACCAGGGATTGAACCCAGGTCTCCCGGGATCATAATTATATATAAGATATATATGGCGATTCTGATATACATATATATATATATATATATATTCAGGTTCTCTATAAGTGTTTTCAAATGCTCGATGATGACTATAAAATGTAAAATTTATAGTTGCAATTATTTTTGCATAAAATACTAGCAGCTCTATTACAGATATTGAGCACTATTGCTACATTAAGGATAATGGTTAATCTTATTGTAAACATTATTTTTATTAATACTATATATATATATATATATACATATATATATATATATATATATATATATATCATCTTCATCATCAATGCGTGCTGTTACCATTGGGGTTCCTTAAACCTCTCTTTCAATAGTCATTATCATCAATCACTCATGGTGGGTACTCGAGACTTCATCCAGGGTCCCAACAGAGTAGATATATCTTTATCTATATTTTCTAAATGCTCCAAAGATTGTAAAGAAGCTGCTCCTCCTGTTCAGGAAGATCAGTCCATTTTGTAAAGAATGCTCTTCGTGCCTAAAGTTAAAATGGAAGAGATGATTTAAAGATCAGTGAAATAATTTTAGCACTATTATGAGTATTGTGTTTTTACACTGATCTGACGGTCACATATCTCAAGATGTTACATTGAAAGCGGGGATATATACATACATATATATATATATACGGAAAGACAGAGAGAGACAGAGAGACAGAGAGAGAGACAGAGTGAGAGAGAGAGAGACAAATAGTTGGTCAGACTGGACTTTTACCTTTAGCATGGCAGTCAATCTTAAAGCAGTAAAGCTGATTCAAAACAACTGTACACTACGTAAAAGGGAATCTTTTTGTTGCATCCCACTCGTGACGGAGGAGTTGAGCAAAGATATGCATCAATAAGATCATAGCTATTTTTCTAAATAATTCTCGGTTGATGTAAGTAAATCTATACTTATTGCCCAGTCGGCTGGGGCTGTAGAATACACCGACTGCTTCTCTGCAGGAGGGTAGACCCCCCAACGAGTGTCCTGTATATGACGCTAAATAATCTGATGGTGAGGTTCCAGCAGTGCTGGAACTTTAGGGAATGCGGAGTACCCCTTCATTGCCATCACTCCCAGGTCCACTCTGGACCAGTGTGGTAACACCTGATAGGGCCCTATCTATGGGCTAAATAGAACTAACAGCATTCTTATGCTAAACTGAATTGATTGAGTAAACCGAATAGCTTGAAATAGAAATGTTTTTGACAATTAAACCGTACTTAAATTTAAACTGCGTGCTTATGCTTAACTGAATTATTTCAAATAGAACTTCTTTTCGACATTGAAACTGTATTTACACTTAACTGAATTGTTACATATAACTGCTTCAATAGTTTAAAATAGAAATGTTTTTGACAATTAAAATGTGTACTTATGTTAAACTGAATTGTTTTAAATAGAACAGATTATTTACATAAAAATGGATTTGGCGTTAAATAACCTACAAAGGTTGATACGCCATAAAACCCACCAAACCAAACCAAACCAAACCAAATCTATACTTAAGCACATAGATCAGGTGTGTTAAAGACTCATCTGGCGGATTTGTTTTGACTTCCAGTCAGCTAAATTATATTGCATTAGTTTTCAATTATTGTTTAAACGAACAATAACTAAAACTCTCGAACAGCAATGATTAAAATCTACAATACAGAAAGTAAATAAATAAAAATGTTTAAATCTTACAATAATGCATCTTTTGTTCATGTTTAAATTCATTATAAAACTCATTTAAAAGGATAAAATGCAGTCAATGCAGGTTTTGATTTCCGAATCAGGAAAATAGCTTTGGACAGAAAAATGAATATTAAGTCGAATATGCATAAATTCAAAAAATTAAAGACAAAAATTTGATGGAACCAGAAAAAATTTTAACCCTTACCTCTCTGAAAAACATTTGTTTCAATGTTAATCTTGATGTGAAAAATTAAAATGAAAAATTAAAATGAATTATATTATATGATATTGTTATATTAAAGATCTTGGTATGGATAATATCAAGAATGATATATGATTTGAATAATATTAAATTGAAAAATTAAAATGAATAATATTATATAGTATTGTTATATAATAGATCTTGGTATGAATAAGATTGAAAATGAAATATAATTTGAATGATATTAAAATGAAAAATGAAAATGTATTATATTAAAACTAACATTTCAGAAGGATCAATCAACCCTTTCTTTTTTTGTACATTTTTTTATTTTTTTTATTTTTTAAGTAGAGGAATTAATGTTGTGAATTGAATTATCATGACCAGAAAATCCGCCGAACACCCACGAACGACATACAGGAACACTGTACAGCTGTTTCAACCTTATTATGTTTCAGCACCGCAATCTGTGGTCGCTGGTTCGATCTCCAGTGGTGGAGATTACGGTATACACTGCTGATGAGACCTAATAAGGTCGAAAGAGCTGTCCAATGTTCCCGTATAGGATTTGGCATAAAATAACAAATACTGTTTGATATGCTTTAAAAGAATCGTGTACTTCGTAAGTTTACCATTACATTTTCTCATTGTTATTTCTTTATACAATCAAAACAATATTTTCAATGTTTCATGACATTTTGAAATTTTTTTACCATAATCTTTTGTTTGTCCTCAGTTATAGGATATCAGATGATCTTAAATATTGATAATTTGCACTGTACTCCCATCTGATACTATTAATTTATACGCAATTGTGTTTTAAAGTATCATTCTATTTAGTAACGATCATTTCTGTCCGCATACAGAACACGGAAGTAAAATTTGGAATAGCCTTGTATAATAATAAACGACTCTGCTATCATCATATCCCTGAACCTTTCTCGCCACACCTCCCTATCGTCCGACAGGTCTTCAGGACTACATCCCATATCGGCACAGAGCTGCTGTAAGTAGATTCTAGCTTGTCATCCTGCCTTTGCTCGTCCATGTGAAGGGGTACACAGGAGTATATCACTTATGAGCTTGTCCCTGCTTCCTCAGCAGTGTCCTACATGTCTGGTTCGTCTAACTTTGATAGTTTTCAGGATGGGTGGCAAGTAGCCGTACAGCTGCTGCTTTGTATGTGCTGCCTACAGGACTTGTTTAATATTGCTCGCAGCATTCTTGTGTAGTTGCCGTCAAGCTTTTTCTCCATACGTTTATTTAGCGTCCATGTAGTGGATCCATATAGCAGTATCGACTGAATCGCTGCTTGGAAGAAACTGTGATTTATTTTATCGGCCAGGTCTGACTTCCATATGACCGGTAGGTTTTCGGTAGCTGTCCATGCCTTTGCTAGTCGCGTGTTGATGTCAGTCTCGGTTGATGAGACACTACTTCCAAGGAAGGTGAACATGTCAACTAGTTTCAGAGAACTACCGTTTAGTAAAACAAGATTAATCTCATTTTTAAAAAAATAAACAACAATATAAGAAGATAGACACAAAACAGTAAATTTACTCAATATGGCCGCCATTTTTTTCAATTATTGTATCAATACACCTTCGAAACGATTAGCATCCCTTCAAAATGAATTCTTCGGATATTTTTTTTTCATTCCTCCTCAATTGCAATGTTAAGCGAACCAATACTTGGATGGGAAGTTATATTTGTTTTGTTTTCTAAATCGCCCCATATTGGGTGATTAAGGAGGCAATGGTTTAGGTTTAAATCTTTTTTAATTGCTGTCCTCGCAGTTTTCTTGTGGACTTTCAATTCATTAGCGTGCTTTCTTACTGACGTTGGGGGAATCCCTCTTAATCACCGTAGCGAGAGCTGTTAAAAAGCGTTCTTTCCGTTTTTTTTTTTTTTGTTAAAACCCTCCACCTCCTCTTTTTCTTAAAAAAAACAACTCTTTTTTTGTAAAAAAAATTGCCCAGTCGGCTGGGGCTGTAGAATACACCGACTGCACCTCTGCAGAGGTGTAAGACACCCCCAACGAGTGTCCTGTATTTGACTCTTAACAATCTGATGGTGAGGTCCCGGTAATGCTGGGTCCTTGGGGAATACGGAGCACCTCTTCTTTGCCATTGCTCCCAGGTCCACTCTGGCGATGCGTGGTAGCACCTGATAGGGCCCTATCTATGGGTTAAATAGAACTAACGGCATACTTATGCTAAACTGAATTGTGTGCTTAAACTGAATACCTTGAAATAGAATTTTTTTTTACAATCAAACTGTACTTACATTTAAACTGCGTGCTTATGCTAAACTGAACTGTTTGAAATTGAACTGTTTTTGACATTGAAACTGTACTTACACAAAACTGAGTTGTTATATATAACTGCTTGAATAGTTTGAAATAGAAATGTTTTTCACAATTAAACTGCGTACTCATGCTAAACTGAATTGTTTTAAATAGAACTGATTATTTACATAAAAATGGATCTGGCGTTAAATAACCTACAAAGGTTGATATGCCATAAAACCCAACTAACCAAACCAAACCGCTGTAAAAAAAAATATTCTTTGCTTTTTTATACGTTAGACAAAGGAACTTTGGCTTGGCTTCGGCGTTAAGCAAATCATAGATTCTTTATTGTTTCTTTTATTGTTCACTCATATTGGGCTGAATTCTAATGAAAAGAAGTGCTAGAAAAATAGAGTTAGTCTTGAAAATTTAGATCTATCTTTTTTTTTTTTTTTTTTTTCACAAATTGAACTAATCAGACTCAAAAATGCTTTCAAAATTATTCCATATACTACTTCCGTACCCTGTTGTTGTATGGTTTCTAGTACTTTTATCCAATGCAAATTATTTTCAAAGAGACCTAGTGACCCAGACATAAGAAGCTAATTAGAACTACCGCTGTTGGTCAGACTTAACCTGGGAATAATATCAATGGAATTGTATTTGACATTTCATATATCTCTAGAACAGGAGCCTCACCATCAGATGATGCTTTGTGTCATAGCAAGAACACTCTATTTTGGAGAAGGGTCGTACTCCTCTGCAGAGAATATTATCAGCGTATTCTAAACATCTTCGATAGGGCGGCATAAATTTGGTCATCTCAAAGCGGTCGTAACAATGAATGATTGCAGTTCTTGTAGGCCGCAACTCGAAGAGTAGTTGTATATGTTTTGGTTCATTTTGACCGAAAAATTAAGTTAAGCTTAATCTCAGGTGATAACTTCCAATTTGGTGAAGAGAAAAAAAGAATAAAAAATGGCGGCAAATAAACTTATCAGACGAAACCATTATGCCAAATTTCACAGTTTCACGTGAGATTCAAGCGATTCTATCTTTTATAAATTGGGTTGCTCTCCAATATCTTTCAGGCTAAACAAAATATTACACATGTTGAAAAAGACATTGGCCTGAATTATTCAATTTTCCGCTAGGTTTACGCACACCGCTTCTTTCAATGTATTCATCTTTCAGCAGTGCTGCCTATTGATTCCTTCGAGCTCTTCACAGAAAAGATAATGTGATCCATTCTCCCTCAAGATATTGTCTCCTATTACTCATTCGGATATAGTAAGTTTCCTATGCTCATATTATTTTCTACCCTCGGTTAGTAATATATACATATATATATATATATATATATATATATATATGTGTGTGTGTGTGTTTGTGTGTGTGTGTGTGTGTGCGTGTATTATACATTGTACCAACTAAGTATAGAACATATGTATATATATATATATATATATGCCAAGCATGTATAAAAATTATGTATATATATATACTAAGATTAGAACACATAAACGCACACACACACACACACACACACACACACACATATATATATATATATATATATATATATATATATACCGACTATGTATAGAATATATATATATTTATATATATTTATATTTATATATATATACCAAGCATGTATGGAAAACAATATATATATATATATATATATATATATGTATATATATCCAAATGACTCTTAAAATAAGTGAATTATTATATTCATCAAGAAATAATTTAAAAGATATTTCTTTCGTTTTTTTTTTTTTTTCTCCTTTTTCCATATTGGACATTTTGAATTATATCCCTAGGCCATATCACTTGTTGTCTTTTGTCGAGCGACAAAACGCGTGAATTCATCAGATATACTGGACTGAAGCCTTTGGCAAATATTGAAAACTACCTCAAACAATGGCAAAAGGGTAGAGTGATTTTAATGGGGGTGGGTAATTCCTAAGTGTGTACAGGCTATGAGAAAAACAAAATGTTGATATCAGCCCGATATAGCTTGATCTTTGGATTTACTGCTGGAAAAGATAGAGTAGCAGCCTTTCAATGAAAGGCCCTTCAGAGTAATTCATAATCCAGATTTGTATCACCTTGTCGATTTTAACTATATTTGAACCTGTCTAGGGTTATTTTATATCTAGAAGTCAGAGAATTGGGTTCATTTATCATTTATATTTACATTTTTTATATGGTACTTACTTAAGCGTTTTTTTTGCATACAGTTATATAATATCAAGTATTCTTATGTAATACAAAAATTATTGGGTTTCAAGTAATTAATTTTGCTTTATCTTTAGGAAAAATTTACAGTGGGGAGCAAAATAAAAGATTTTGTAGGATGATCCTCCGATTTCAGACCAACTTTTCTTTCTAGCAGCTCTAGGGTTAGGTCCGTTTAAAACTAATACCAACAAACTTCTCATTTGCAAATCATATAGATTTAATATATATTTAAGGAAAGGTTTACTAAAGATGATGGAACACTATTCGTTTATAATTTTTAATTGAGATTTTTAAGTCTTCTTGTTATTTTTCTCGTGCTGGGATCCAGGTGGTAAAAGAATTATCCCATATCTTCTGTCCTGGCGCTTTCGACCATACTTTTGGTCGTCATCAGGGGTAGTGTAGTCTGAGTTGAATGTCTGAGTTTTTATAGTTTTAATTATTTGTAGCATTTTGTTTTGAAATTGTCGGTTGAAACGTTTTCAGCGTTTTGTTTTAGTAAACCTTTCCAACTGAACGTTTTAAAACAAAACACCGAAAACGTTCCAACTGATAACAAGGCTTCAACCTGTATCCTCACAGAGCTGTTCTATGTAGGTTCGAGCTGGTCTCCCTGCTTTTGCTCGGCCATGTGAAGGGAACCATAGGAGTACATCACTAATGAGCTTGTCCCTACTTCTCCACCAGTGTCCTGCATGTCTGGTTCGTCGATGAGACACTGCTTCCTATGTAGGTGAACTTGTCTACTAGTTTCAGAGACCTACCGTTAAGTGTGGAAATGTCACCTGTTTGATTAAAGTATATATATTCAGTTTTGTATGCATTGGCATGGAGGCCAATGCCTGCGGCAGCTCGTTCCAAAGTATGCAGTAGGGGTTCAGCTTGGGCGGGTGCATTAGCCAGAATCGCTATGTCATCTGCGTAGTAGGCGTTGGTTATTGTACCTTTTGCTTCTTTTCTTTGTCAACTCGAAGCCGTTTTCTTTGATTTTATCGAACGATGTTCTAAGCATGTAGTCTAGACAGATGATAAAAAGGTATGGGGCAAGTGTGTCTCCTTGCAGTACCCCAGCTACAATGTCAAAGTAGTCTGTGTCCCCATCCGGAGAATGCACTTTCACTTTGGTGTTTCTCTAGAGAATCATTATCGCTGCAACAGTTTCTTTTGATAGACCGTATGCGAGTAGAATTTGCTCCATCTTCCCTCTGTGTATGGAATCAAAGGCCTTTGTGAAGTCGACAAATGATATTGTTGCCTGTAGGTTTTTTGCCCGTACGCCTTCTAGAATTCTACGGAGAGTCAATATTCATGAGGTCGTGGATCTATTTCTCCGGAAGCCATTTTGTTTCTTCCTAAGATTGTTGTCAATCTACGGTTTCGTAGTAGGGAATTGTATATTTTGGCTGCTTTGGATATAAGTGTTATACCTCGGTAGTTCATGGCTAATCCGAGTTCACCCTTTTTAGGGAAAGGGAGGATGCATCTCTTCATCCATCTGTCGATCGGATTTTGATTATAAACTGCATTATAGTGTCAGAGCAGTATGTCATCAGATTTTCTGGTCTTCCATATTTCTGGGGGAATTTCATCAAACCCTGTGGCTTTTCTATTTTTAATTTTTCTAAGTACTGAGTCAAGTTCTTCTTGAGTAAACGGCCCTAGTTTGAAATAATCCTCGTGATTGATTCATGTGTAACTTTCGGTGGGTTTCCTTTTAGATTCTGGAAATATTATCCTTAACTGAAAAATAAATAATTAGTTATGCTAAATTAGACTTTAATCTCATACAATGTAAAGTAAAGTTGACGACCTTAGTCGAGAGTGACCCGAAGGCTTCCTTTCCAATAGCTACTACACCGAGGTGTAGGGGAGGGCGCAACTCCATTCCATGAATTAATACACTATAATACATATTAAACTCAACTTAATACAATGTGATACACACTAACTTCAACTTCATCATTATGTCGCTTTGTTAGCACGGATTTCCCTGACTTTCCATTGCTTCCAGCTGAACTTCTAGACTACATCCTATGTCCGTACAGATCTGTTGTAGATAAGTTTTTGTTAGTTGGCCAACATTGGCATGTCCGTCTATAGGGATCCAAAGGAGAACGTCACTTATCAGTCCGTCTTTGTTTCTCCAGCAGTATCCTGCATGTCTTGTTCGTACAATTTGGATGGTTTTAGAGATGGGAAGTAGGTGGCTGTACAGCTACTGTTTCGTAGGATGTTGCTTCCAGCATTTGTTTGATATAACTCGTAGCAGTTCCCGTACCATGTGATACGTACGAAGTTCAACTTAATGTAATATAAAACAATCTAAGTTCAACTTAAAGCAAAAGATACCAGCCACCAACCGTTGAGAATTCAAGAATTTTAATACATGCAATTGCGAAAGATTGCTTCGAAATTTTACGGCAATGATTGATCAATAGATTGATTAATTTTTATGGCGTGTCAACCTGTTCACAGTTATTTTGTGCTTAGAGTTTTGGGAACGGTATTTATTGTACATTCATATTTCCATTTTTTGCTTTATTTTTCTCAAGAGTTCTTTTTGCACATGGTCCTATCGATTACAAAAAAAAAAATTGCACACGGTCCTATCGATGACAAAGATTTTTTTTTACACACTGAGCAATCCATTAAGAATATTTTTTTTGTACATGGTCCTGTAAATTACGAGCATTTTTTGCACACTATCGATTGTCTATGAACAACATTTTTTTGGAGACTGTGCTTTCAATTACGAATATTTTATTTGCACTCGGTACAATCAATGATGAGTAATTTTTTTTTGCACACGTTCTTGTGATTGCAGATAACTTTTTTACACATGGTGCAATCCATTACGAATATTTTTTTGCACTTGGTCCTATCAATTATGTGTATTTTTTTAGCACACGGTCCGATGGTTACGATTTTTTTTTCTGTACGAGGTCCTATGATTACCAATATTTTTTTTTTTTTTGCATACGGTCCAATCCATTACGAATTGGTTTTTTTTGGACACGGTCCCATCGAATAAGAATAGTTTCTTTGTCCATGGTTCTATCGATTATGAATACTTTTTGCATATGGCCCTATTGATTACGAATCATTCTAAAACATATCTATTTAACCCAAAGATGATATTTTAACAGGTACTACCTTTAGGGAATCTGGTGTTAATGGCAATGAAAGTTTACTCTACTTTTCCCAGATTTCCAGAACTGGTGCCTCACCATCAGATTCAGTTTAATATTTTTCCCAGAATAACATTTTGAGGTTCTTACTCTTCTGCAGAGAACACAACTAGTGTACTAAAAGCCCTGCCAACATGGTGAGAACGTGTATCGAATGACGATAGGAAAGATGATACCAACAAAAATAGCGATATTGGTTCTGGTGATTAAACTTTTTTTGACTAATAAGGCAAAAAGCAATGAAATAATTAGTCAGTGTAATAGTGAATGCAACAATGAATGAGTTAATTTTCTTATTCAAAAAATCTTCAGGCAGAATTGGCAAGTTACAAGTTCTACATGTAACTCAATTTGCCGAACTCTGAGAGACTTACATATATACGTATACTTTACATACTTAGATGTAAGTAATTGAATTTCGAGGGGAAAACAAATAAAAAGAAAAAAAACAAAACAGAGGAGAGGGGTTTGAGGCGATGTAGGTGGTGAGATAAAAATTGGTTTAGCAGAATGGCAACTGACCGACTGGCAAAAGTCTACCGTACGAAAAAGACGGGACGATGAATCGAGTCGTAAAGGGAATGATTGGAGAGAAAATAGAAGGACAAGTTGGAAACAACAGAAATACAAAGGTTAGACGAACGTAGAGGAGGAGAGGATAAAGAGAAGAAACAAAAACGTTAGTAGGTATTAAAAGCTAGAAAAAGGATAGGAGAGAAAGAGAAAGAAAGAAAAGGAGACAGACAGACAGACAGCGGAAGGGGGAGATTTAGGAGCAAAATAAGAAAAAGAAAGAAAAATTGAAGACGTGGATGGAATCAAGTGAAAGTTGAAAGGCAAGTGGTGAGAAAAACGAAATATAAATGAAGGAAGTTGAAAAAAAGAAAGAAAATATATCTGGATAGAAGAAAGGAAAGAAAAAGAGTGAATGAAAACGAGGGGAAAGAACAGAAGAAGAAGAAGAAGAAGAAGAAGAAGAAGAAGAAGAAGAAGAAGAAGAAGAAGAAGAAGAAGAAAACCATGCTGAAAAAAGGAGGTAAAGAAATAGAAAAAGAAAGAAAAACATACTGAAATCAAGAATAGAGAAAATAAGAGTCAAAAAAAAAAAGAGAAGAAAAGGAAGGAAAACGGAAAAGGAGAAAGAAAAATGAAGAAGAAAAGATAAGCAGAAATGCAAAAGAAGAAGAAGAAGAAGAAGAAGAAGAAGAAGAAGAAGAAGAAATGCACAAAAACAATAATAAGATGAATTAAATTTGAATATTGAAAAAAATGAAAGAAACGAATAAGAAAAGGAAAAAAACACCTAAGAAAGAAAGAAAGAAAGAAAGAAAGAAGAAAGAAGGAAAGAAAGAAAATATTTTAAAAAACATATAGAGAGATTAATAATATCGTTAAACAGTTCCAGAGAAAAAAAGAAAAGAAAAGAGGTGATATTCTTAAAAACAAGTAAAATAAGAGTTTGATAGACTCTGTGAAAATATTCTTCGGGATGAAAGAGAGAGAGAGAGAGAGAGAGAGAGAGAGAGAGAGAGAGAGAGAGAGAGAGAGAGAGAGAGAGGGGGGGGAGGGTAGATGCAAACTAAAGAAGAATGAATGAAATAATGTTGAAGGATTAAAAAAAGAAGAAAACAATCTTGAAAAATAACAAGTCAAGATTTAGCAGAATCCGCAAATATGTTCAAGAATCTAAAAGAGTATATTGAAAGAAAATAGATAAATAAATCAATAAATGATTGAAAAAAAAGAATGAGAAGAATGAAAAAAGAAAAAATGACGGAATCTTGAAGCATAAGGCAAATAGAATCAATGGCAATTTTAAAGAAAGAAAGAAAGAAAGAAAGAAAGAAAGAAAGAAAGAAAACTGTGTCTATAAAGAAAGAAAGAAACATGAGAGAATCTTAAAGAAAAAGGTTAAATAGAATTAGCAGCAATTCTAAAGAAAGAAAGAAAGAAAGAAGGAATAAAGAAATGAATAAAAACTGAGTCTATGAAGAGAGAAAAAAAGATGAGAGAATTCTTAAGAATAAGGCTAAGTAGAATCAGCAGTAATTAGAAAGAAAGAAAGAAAGAAAGAAAATTTAAACTGAATGGAAAATGAGAGAAAGAAACATAAGGGAGTCTTGAATAATAAGGATAAATAAAATCAACTACAATTCTAAAGAAAGAAAGAAAGAAAGAAAGAAAGAATTTTGAAATGAGTGGATAAAAGACAGAAAGAAAGTGAGACAAGCTTAAAGAATAAGGGTAAATAAAATCAGCAGGAATTGTATATTCTGAAAGAAAGAAAAATCGAACTAAATGAAGAAACAAAGAGAAAAAAAAGAAACAAAGAAAGAAATAAACAAACAAACAACTGGACCGAAGAAGAGAAATATGGAGTACGACTAGATGGAACAGGTCAAAGCCAATAATTTCAATACTGGTTTGGTTAAGTTTTGCCTCCAAGCCTTCTCAAATATATCTCATCCAGGCCTAACACTTCAGGAACAAGTCAGGGTGACAACATTGGGTTTTGATAAATCACCTTCCGAGGACGTTGTACGGGATCATCTGTTTCTCATCATCTGCTTCAACACTGACGCTAATATTGTAAAAGGAGTAACTCCGAGAGAACTGAGTGGATGAAAAATCGGCCTGTGAATAACTGTTTTGAGTAGAATGGGGTTTGGACGAGGAGGAGATCAGTGGCTCTTCTCAAATCCATATCCTTTAACTAGCAGGTCCACATTACGCATGGTATGAGTTGGTGGGGGTCATCAATCTCGTGGGCATGGGTCTCAATGATACGGCAATTTGTAACATGTACGAAAACATGTCGATGCTGAGAGAGAAAGACGCGACTCAATACCACCAAACAAACGTCAGCATGATTCTCAAGTGAATTTGGATTATATATAAATATATATAGCATCGCTAAAATTATATATCTTCATAAATAAGAAGGTCCACGAAGAGATTTGCATTTTTTAAATTTATTTATTTTGTTCTTACATACGTGTTATATATATATATATATATATATATATATATGTTTCCAGCTTGTTGCTTTCGTCAGAAAACATATGTGGCAAAAGGCCTTTTTAATGGGGTACTCAATGACACTTGAACTCACTCTTGTTTCTAGTATTAATGAACTTTGGTTGGTCTGGCTGGTTTATTTAGAGGCCGTTGTCCCTCTTTACTGGAGTGTGTTTACTTTGGTCTGCTTTAGCAGGACCCCATTAAAAAAAGCCTTGTGCCTCATATGTTTTCTGACGAAAGCAACAAGCTGGAAACATATATATATATATAAATATATGACACGTATGTAAGAATGAAATAAATAAATTTAAAAAATACAAATCTCTTCGTGGACTTACTTATTTTAAAATATATCCTTATTCTTTCTTTGGACCTACAGCAAACATCTTTTTATATATTTATAAATATAACATCAACGAAATTAGGTATTAATTTGTATCTATATTTTATCTAATTGATATTGTATTTACTATTATCAAAATTTATTGTATTCACCGTTTTCAAAATTCAGTAATGTCTTAAATTATAGATAATTGGTTTTAAAAAATGAATGCATAAACATTATACTTGTTAATATATTGTTATATTTCCTCCGTAAAAGTATATTCTATTTTAAATTTTTTTTAAATAAAAATCTAAATTCTCTTTTGGCCGGAAGCAATCTTATTATATTCAAATATATAAATGTTTCTTTCCATCTGAAGTGGTCATAATGCCATCTTTTAAACCGAAATAAATTCATAATGGAATTACGTAATTGAATTTTTTTTGTTCTGCATATGATTTTCGATATATGAAATTTGAAATTATTTATATATTCGATAGTCGTTGTCATTGAGCACTCCGTTGGATGTTCTATATTCTCCTTAGATTATTACCTTTTCGTCTAATCCTTTGGTTATTTACCTTGGATCAAATATATATATATACATGCATGTAGGCTTGGTGGGATAGTTAAATCATCGTTTAAATTAAGAAAAAAATGAAAATAACATTGGCATCTAATTTTATCACCTAATTTTATTACCTAAATTATATTAAAATATCTTGAAGTATTAGGAATTGGGTTTTTTTAATAAATCTCCTTTGGTTTCAACCACGGCCTGCAAGCACTTCCGAGTGTGCCCTTGTTTAAAATCGTGAATGCTGCCTTTATAGTTGCCTTAAGCTCATCTTTCCTGTTGCACGGATTTTTTTTTTTTTTTTTGTCTCTTGCTTAACTGCAGCCACTCACATAATAATCAAGGGGATTGCATTCGGAGAGTTAAGCGACCATATGTTCAGGGGAGTGTGGTCGCAGAAATTCATCACAGCCAACATTGGGTTCTCACTCTTGTGTGGCATAGTGCAGAGTCCTGTTGCCAGACATAAGGTCACAGTTACCCTCTCAATCTTTTTTTTTCTGTGTAGCAGATATGTTTCGACCAAAACCGTGGGTCGACTTCGTTGTTTTTAAATTAACATAACGTGAGGAGAGGTCGATTAGCCAGTAAAACTGAACGGTACTGCTTCATTCTACTCCAGAAATCGATATCCTCCCTTTACTTTGCGTCTTTCTTTTTTGTTGCAATATTTCTCGCCTCCTTGAGGTCGTTCATAAAATTCATCCAGGGCTAAAATTTTATCTATTATTTTTTTGCTAATTCTTTGGAAGAATTTACAAAATTTACAAAATCTTTTTCAACTTTTTTTGTAGATAGATGAATGACAAAGAATCCAATAAAGAAATCAAAACAAAAGGAAAAATAATCATGTGTTAACTGATGGTTTTTCTTTTTTACATATCTATTCTTTTTTTAATGTTCATGTCATAGCAACTGTCTCATAACGATGTTCCGTCCTGGACATCATACAAAAGAGACTAACCAGAAGTATGCATCCATCTTGGAAAAAATGATCTAATCAAATCATAAGTGTGATATATCCAAGCACATTTGTTTTAGTTATACGGTGTATATTCTTTTTAAACAGCCCATAAAATGTTTTCCGGATTATTTAGTTTGCTGTTGAAGCAATCTGAAACTTTAATTGTTGAATGAATTAATCATTTATATTCGTATGTTTCTGGTATAATTGTGATGTTATCCAATCCAGTTTTTTTCTTTGTCTATTTAATAAATGCAAGTTTAGTATCTCCCATGAAGGCAAGAAGAAATGTTATTCTTTTTTTAAAAAAAAGCAGCAAATTATATTGAATTTATATTCTATGTTTAGTCTACACACTTTCGAATTTACTATTTCAAAAAAAGAAGTTAGCCTATTTAAGTTGAACACACGCACACTCACTCATACACACACAAACACATACATATTCACACACACTTATATGTAAATGTATATATATGTATATATAAGGGTAGAAGGGGCTCCATTCAAATGATAAAGTCGTAAAAGCAACCCTTCTGGAAGAAATCAACTCCAAAATCAAAATTGGAGCAGGAAGCTCTAGTATCAAACCGCTGCTAACCTGTAGTAATCCTTTGACGGTAAAAATCTGAAATAAAATCTACAGTTTGAATTGTCACAGGTCATTAGAAGACAATTGTCATCTGTCAA
This sequence comes from Sepioteuthis lessoniana, assembly GCA_963585895.1. Classification (NCBI taxonomy): domain Eukaryota; kingdom Metazoa; phylum Mollusca; class Cephalopoda; order Myopsida; family Loliginidae; genus Sepioteuthis; species Sepioteuthis lessoniana. The sequence continues at coordinate 88,755 of CAUZXS010004509.1, forward strand.
AATGTAACAGTAACATATATAGATATAGATATAGATTGACGTGCTTGTTTATTTGTCTCGGATACGGGTTCGACAAAACAATCACTTCTTGACGCCGAAAGCAATTTCTGAGAAGCCCAAAGTGTAAGTTGATAGACGCAGAAGTTCTTTCTTTATCGGATAAGCTAATTTAAATATTTCGTTTTAAAGTTACAGATTTGCATATTTCCTTTTAAAATCGCGAATTTGTATATTTCGTTTTGAAATCACCAATTTGCTATTTTTTTGTTTTAGAAATTGCTCATAAGTAAGCACGTTATAAGAAAAAGAATTAAAATTGAAGGTGATGGATAGATTTATTAAGCAAGTGTTTTCTCACTAAATTTTATTATTATTTTAGCTGGGATAGTATTGTTATCAGCCTTGGCCATCACGCAAAGCGGCAACGTTAAATCAAATCAATTGTAAATCAATCCAACAACGAAATAGTTCACTACATTTTTTCTTAAAGATTGTTGTGGGAGCCTTAACCATCTCACCATAATGGACTCTTCTCACCGTTATTAGTACTGAGAGATTTTGCTGCAAATCCATATCGGTGTTATCCGAACAGTACGAGACTTATTACCTTTTCTATGTAACTCTATCTTTGTTGTGTAATATAATCTGTTATCTAATCTCCGTGTTTGTGTTTTCATAAGTGACCATTTCCGGGGCCACAACAAAGATAAGATAAATATGTTTATCGATAAAAGTGACCTATCTAGTTTCCAAAAGTGAATCTTCAATTTTTCCATTAAAATATTTCGTAAGGTTATATTCTATTTATAACCCAAGACAGAATATTTCGGTAAGTAAAAAACACCGTATCAATTCAGAATAAAATAACATTTATTTTATATACATATATTTACACATAAATGGAAAAAATGATAAATATCCCGAACCGTAAAAAGGTTGCAAACGCTATTCCAAAGAACAAGTGCTGAATAACAGCGGTTAAACTCTTACAGTTTCCTGGTGTAGGTAAAATTCTCAGAAGAGAATTTGTACTCAAGTCCTATTGTAGGAGTGAAGATAAAAAAAAAATTCCTCCCTGACCAAAGTCTGCAGTCAAAGAGCTATAGAATTAGTCTCTGGAAATGTTACATGACCAACGGTCACGTATTTTCGGAAACTCCGCCCATTAAATCCAAAAAAGGAGACAATTATGTTTTGTCCCCTAACATCATCATTAGTAGTTGTAGTAGTAGAAGTAGTATGCTCCATGAGAATTTTTCACACCATCTCTAACTGGTACTTTTTTTTCTGAAACAAGTCTTTTTATGTCTCGGAGATTCTCCCATGTATTCTGGTTGAATTTGTCTGTGCTTTGATCTATATGTTCCCATTTCTTTATCCGAACTCCACTACCAACAGTGTATCATCCAGACCTTTGTAGATTGTTCCCAGGACTCATCTATAATTAATATCATCGTCACTTTAATGTTCCTCAGCTTTTTCAGCTCTCCGGCAAGGTCCAGGTATTTAACTAACTTTTTGCTTTCTTTTACTTTCCCTCAATCGTTTGCTCGAACTGTAAAATATAAGAAATATCAAGTTCTTTTCTTCTTACTATCTAGAGGAGCTCTAGTCTTTTGACCGGCGTTAGGTGAATTGCTTGCATCAAAGTTCGGTTTGGTTTGGTTTGATTTGATGGAATATCAAACATTGTAGGTTATTTAACGCCAAATCCTTTTTTATACGTATAAACAGTTTTATTCTGTGGTAGGTGACTCACCGATGACCAGAATAATGGACTTACCCAAAGGGTATATTAATCAAAAACTAAGCTAGTGGAGGGAGAGCAGCAGCTGTAGTAAGCACCTTGCTTGTCTTCGTGTACGTTGAACCAAGGAAACCCTCCTCAGAGACTTGGATACATTTGTGTACCACCTCATATCTCCGTGTTGAGTTATTTATTTATTGACCCGGTCATAACATATTCCAAACAATTCAATCCAGCATAATTACATTTTTTTGCATATAGTTAAATGTCAATAAAGTTCTACTTCAAACAACGGAGTTTAGCAGAATTACGCATTCAAATGTAAAAACAGTTCTATCTCAAGCAATTCAGTTCAGCATAAGTACATAGTTTAGTTCTATTCGATAGATGCTATTAGGTGCTATCACTCCGGACCAGAGTGGACCAGTATGCGATGGCAGTAAAGAAGTACTCCGTATTTCCCAAAGCTCCATCATTATTGAATCCTCAAAATCAGATTGTTTAGTGTCATATCTAGGACACTCATTGGCGGAGTCTTACCCCTCTGTAGAGAGGCAGTCGATGTATTCTGCAACCCTAGACGACTGGGCCACTTGCAACAAAGACCCAGAGAATTTTATGCGTTTCATTCTCCTGGACATATTCTGGTTTGAGCATATATTATTTGAGAGCATAGACACATTTTAGCTTCTTGCAATATTCCCAGTGGATAAACTTTTCCACACAGCCATACTAACTCTTATATTAAATTGGTTCTGTATTCACTTTTCATTGTTACATAAAGAACTTTGACAAATCTTCCAAGTAGAGATTTCTAAAGAGGATACTCCAGCAGTGTAAACAAGAGGACTGCTTATGTGGGTTGACTGCCAGAAATAGATCACATGAATCATGAACCAGAAGGAAGGGTTAGCGTTTTGAAATTATATATACACAGGTACCCACAGATAGAACGGTGAGTCACGGACAGTCAGCCAGGCAGTCAAGATTCGGCAAACAAGAAGTTTGGAGAGCGGCCGTGGAGAGGCCAGTGGGGGTGCAGACATACCCTGGCTGAGAACCTCCACTCAAAGAAGCAAGGACGTAAGGCCCTAAATATGGAATCACAACGTGGCTTACGAAAAGATCAGTATTGCAGTCCTCCGCCAGTCTGTGTCCGAGTCATTCGTCTCCATGTCTCTTTCTCACACTTAGACCCAATTTCGGACCTTTCGAGTTATATAGAGAGGGTTATATATTTTTTTTTATAAAAAAAGTGCTGTGAGCTTTCATTCTTAACCGTTATGCGATAAATTGTTGCAACTATTACCACATAACCCTCTATTGAGCGTATTATCAAATTTTGCTTTCGTTGTCAGGAAAATATTCCAGTAAAATCCATCTTCTACCGGTTTGCATATATACACTGGGGGTTTCTTTTGTAGGTTGACATGTTTAACATAGTCTGTCATTCACGTCGCAGTTGCCATGGCTCAAAAGAATTAACAAATGCGAAAGTGTGATAACATCTACTGTTTGTTCTCAGTAAATGTTCATGAGAATGGATGCTTTTTTAAGAGATTCAGTGACACATCTCTGCTTTCATGTCAGACACTATTTTCTAGATTGCCACTGAGAGTTTCTTGGATGACATTAAAAAACAGACCACATTACTTTCAAATCGTTCCTTTTTCGAGCACCGACTGGCCTTGACAGCAGAAAAATGTTGGTAAGTGTGAAAAATAATTGCACCGGTGCTGAAGATTTCAAACATATTTTGTACACAGAATCAAAAGGCAATTTTTTTTAATCTTGAATATATATATATATATATATATATCATCATCATCATATCGCGCTGGTAGCACGGATATCCCTGACCCTCTCTCGCCACTCCTCTCTATCGTTCATCGCCCTAGGTAGGTCTTCAGGACAACATCCCGTATCCTCACATAGCTGCTGAATGTATGTTCGTGCTGGTCGTCCTGCTTTTGCACGGCCATGTGTGGGGGTCCATAAGAGTACATCTCTTATGAGTTCGTCCCTGCTTCTCCAGCAGTGTCCTGCATGTCTGGTTCGTCTAATTTGAATAGTTTTCGTGATAGGGGACTGGTGGCCGTACAGTTGGTGTCTTGTGGGGTGTTGCCGCCAGGACTTGTTTAAGATTGCACGTAGCATTCTTGTGTAATTGCCGTCTAGCTTCTTCTCCAGCCGTTTTGTTAGAGTCCATGTAGTGCAGCCATATAGCAGTATCGATGTGACCGCTGCCTGGAAGAAACTGCGTTTCATTTTATCGGTTAGGTCTGATTTCCATATAATCGATAGCCTATTGATAGCTGTCCATGCTTTCGCTAATCTCGTTTCGATATCCTTTTCGGTTGATTCGACGCTGCTTCCAAGGTAAGTGAATTTGTCTACTAGTTTAAGAGGGGTTCCTTCTAGAGCGGAGATGTCCCCCGTTTTATTATAGCACATATATTCCATTTTGTGTGCATTAACATTGAGGCCTATGCTTGCTGCTGCTCGTTCCAAACTATGCAGAAGTGTTTCGGCTTGGTCAGGTGTATTTGGCAGTATCGCTATGTCATCGGCGTAGTCGGCGTCGGTAATTGTTGTTGCAGGGTACCTTCTGCTTCTTTTCTTCGTAAGTTCGAAGCCATTCTCTTTGATTTTTTCAATCGATATATATATATATATATATATATATATATATATATATCCAAACGACTCTTAAAATAAGTGAATCATTATATTCATCGAGAAATAATTTAAAAGATATTTTTTTCGGTTTTTTTTCTTCTTTTTCCATATTAGACATTTTAAATTATATCCCTAGGCCATATCACTTGTATATATATATATATATATATATGTGTGTGTGTGTGTGTGTGTGTGTGTGTGTGTGTGTTATATTCATTATATAACAATAACATATTTATTATATATACATATATATATATATATGTAATGTATATATATATATATTAAATCTAACATATATGTATACTCTACATTAGTTACATAATATATAAATAGCATATATATATACATATATATATATATATATATATATATATATATTTCATCTATCTCTATATTAAATATATAAATAATATACATATGCTATCTCTTTATTTATCTTATATAATGGATATATATATATATAGGTATAGATATAGATACGTGGTGCCTTCAATAAGCTTCCAGACTTTCTTTTGTACATGCATTTAAAATTGTCGTAGACTCTTAAAAATTCAGTATGTTATAGCTATACATCATATGAGATGACTGATCAATTATATTGTTTCAGGTTCAAAGGAACAGCTACAGCATGAATTGGAATACACTCTACTAAAGTTTGATTGTCATAGCTGGTGAATTTCAAAAATGCAATCTGACACTTTAGAAGAACGATATGCAATACAATTTTGTTTTAAACAGAAACGTATGGAATGCTTCAGACTGCTTTTGGGGCATCTTGCATGAATCGAGCATCAGTTTTTGAGTGGCATAAGAGATTCAAGAAAGGCAGGGAGTCTGTGAGGGAAGATGAGACGTGTGGGAGGAGTAAGGAAGTCAATACACCAGAGTTGATTGGCCAAAGAGTTAGGGTTAGGTTTACTATGTTGAGGTTTTAAGGGAGTTCAGCAATAGATTCCGTCGGAAGAAGCCAGCACTCTTCAAGTCGGGTCAGTGGCATTTCCACCAGGACAATGCACCAGTCCACAACTCAATCCTTGTCACAGAATATTTCGCCAAGATGGACATCATGACAGTTTCCCCACCCTCCCTATCCTCCAGACCTTGCTCCCTGTGACTTTTGGTTATTCTCTAATCTCAGAGGCTGTCGTTATGAGACAATTGAGGAGATGAAAGAGGCTGTGACGAACGTCATTGATACGCTCACACAAGAGGACTTCCATAGGGCCTTGCAGAAGTTGTTGGAACGGTACAATAAGTGCATTGCAATCGGAGGAGATTACTTCGAAGGGGACTAGAGTTTTATGTGTGTACCATCAATAAAAGTGCTCATACAAAAAAAAGTCTGGAAACTTATTTAATGATCCTCTTACAAGTGTGAGTAAGTGATTTTATTCTCCTGGAAAGACTATTCTTCTTACTCGGTGTAAAAACTTTACGCAATAATTTACTTAAATGCTCTCCATCAAGTTTTTGGTTTTGTAGAATGAAATTGTAGGGTGAATCTTCGGATTATTTCTCCTATAAAAATAATACTTCGAGGTTCTTTTTATTACGTTCAGAAAAAAAAAAAACATCAATAAACAATCAATTTTAGTGAATTTTTTCCGGTGTCTGCAAGATGTCACAGATTGAAGCATTTTCATGATTCATAATAAAGTATAAAAGAAAAAAAAAAGAGAGAACAAAAAACAAAGAAAAGAAGCAGGTCTTCAACTGTCTACGCGACTTGCACAGAAAGGCATAGATTCATTTGACTTAGATTCATTTGTCTTCTGGGAAAGAAAACTTCTTAGATGCTGATATTAGATGCTTACAAA
>CAUZXS010004509.1:100000-116746 GCA_963585895.1 Sepioteuthis lessoniana
CTCTCTGGACAGAGTGAACCAGGGAGCGATGGCAATGATGGGGTACTCTACATTCTCCAAAGCTCCAGTCATACTGGAGTCTCACCATCAGATTGTTTAGTGTCATATCTAGGACCCTCGTTGGTGGGGGGAGTTTTACCCCACTGCAGAGATGCAGTCAGAGCTGACTGGGCAAGTAGAGTATAAAGGAACCACAGTGAAGACTGTCACGTCTGTCTGATTAACATAAAGGGCACTAATGGACGTAAAAAAGAGAAAATCGACGTATCCTGATCTAGTCTCGGAGAAATAACCTTTTACCTACTTAGTTGAAAGACGTGTACCATCATTTACTCCTGTTTAAGAGCTTCCTGAAGAGGACAAATGCTTTACTTCACGTGTAGATAGTTCTCAAAGGCTAAGTGAAAGTGATTTTGAAGTATGCTCATCAGTTGCGCAAGTTTTTAGTTAACCAGATCTCAAATAAGTCAAAGTAAAAACTTGGTGACCTTAGTGGAGGGTGACCCGAAGACTCCATTTTCAATAGATATTACACCGAGTTGTTGATGAAGGCGCTACTTAATTCCCTGGATTGCTCCACTTTGCCCCTGATCCATACCTTATAATGCAGAGTGTTAAGCAAGACGGCATCATGTACCATTTTTTGAGCCTTTTGTATGACTCAAGCTGGGATTGAACCCCGGTCTCCCGGACCATTTGCGAACACTCTACTCATTTGGCCAATGTCCCGAACTCATAAGAAGTCTAAATCACTAAGAAATTAGCAGAATAGTTATTATTCAGACCTGTTGATAAGAACCAAGTGCATATGGCAATCACAATTACATACTTAAAAAAAAAGAAAAGAAAAATATTTCCAGCACTTCTCAGAAGAAATGGGGTTTTATTTTTTATGATGTGGAAGGCTTCACGATGAAAATGGGCATATAAAAATATATACAAGCGAATGTTTTTTATTCAGGGATAATTCTAAGCGGAGCTTAAAATGGGTGATTCAGTTCATTGGCTATAAATATGGATTAATCACAGTTGATGGTTGGTTGGTTGGGTTTCATGGCATATCAACATTTGTTGGTTATTTATTGCCAAATCAATATTATAACAGTTCTAGTTCATATAATTCAGTCTAGAATAAATATACGGTTTAATTGTCAAAAATATTATTTAAGCTATTTAGTTTAGTCAAACAGTTCTAATTTAAATAATTCACTTTAGCATAAATATATTCATTAGTTCTGTTTAACCCATCGATAAGACCCTATCAGGTGCTACCATTCTGGGCCAAAGCGGACCTGTCAGGGATGGCAATGAGCGAGTGCTCTGCATTTCCTAAAGCTCCAGCATTATTGGAACCTCAACATCAGATTATTTAACGCCATATACGGGACACTCGTTAGGGGTAGTCTTACCCCGCTACGAGATGCAGTCGGTGTATTCTACAGCCTCAGCAGACTGAGCAAAATCTCAATTGATTACTCAATCAAGATAACTGAAGAGCAAAAAAAATCATTCTGATTGTCCAGAAGATATCATAACATATAGTATATAATCTCGTTACACGACCGACCATGTGAATATTAAAATTTTGAAAATAATAATGTGACTCTGTTATTCCGAATACGAAAAAGTCTTTATATAGACTGTCTATATTTTTGTATTGCAGTCAGACGCACCCACAACGAGAGAGGAAGACCCTCTAAGAGTTTTTTTCTTGCTTACTGCTCCAAAGAAGCACCCCGGCCTGACCGATTCGCACCAAAGTCTAACCCAACTTGTCAATTTGGGTTTCAAATCTCAGCTCTCTTGAATACAAAATTATCTTTTCTTACATAATAACTTATTGATTATTGTATCAGCAAGTCATATTAGAACTGGTGTCATTAACTTTTTTTAAAATTTAAATGAATCTTAGCTTAAGTGGACGACATGACTTGTTTACTTTTAACGACATCCGTCTTAGACAATGATTTGAAACCTGTCACTTCGGTGATTTACAAAACAATTTGTTAAACCTGACATCTCGCCTCACGAGTAAAAATTTCACATGATAACATTTTACGATGAAGTACTCTTACACTCAAAGATTTGTAACCAGTCCACAACCTCACGAAACTAAATAATAAAACAATTGATATTATCAAATATGAAAAAATAATTAACATAATTAATTACCACTCTAATTATTTCTGAAGGTGGTGAATTTTCATATGGATCAACGAAGTAGATACACCAAGTATTCCCGCTTTATCTGCGAGATAATCGATCTAAGGATGAGCACTGGTTGTGAAATCTATGGCTTCTAAAGAAAACATTGTGGTAGGAGAAAAGGATGTAATTTATATTTACTAACCCCTCCACTCTGGTAGGATATGACACAAGGTCAATTTTTGAGCGGAGTTTAACAGGCTTGAATTCAGAGTTTTCCTTCTCCTAGACTAGTTGCTTCACCAAGGCTGAAGAACCTAGTCTGCCCAACTATTTGCCCATACCTTGAGGGAGAATAATTGGATTCCTACCTTTCCCAAGGGTATTAGTGCTATGTGAAATGCAATCAGTCTCGTCCAGGAGTTGAACTCGTGTCGCCGTTTCCATTTCCTACGACGATAACCATTACACCACGGGCACCTCCATAAGAGTAAAGGATTAGTTGACGGAGATAATATCATTTTACAGCCTATGTTTATTGAAACTGCTTGTAAAGGTTATAAACAAAAAAGAAGACTGCTTTGACGACATATTTTCCTGGTGTTAAATACGAAAAAGCTGAATTCAGGTATTTTTTATAAGCATGAAAGAACCATATTTTCAAAATTCAAAGTGTACAATAACAGAAACAAATAGAAGGCTGTAATGTGACAGCACCAAATAGGACGTTTGTACCACGACATACGAACGTGTTTGTGGTTGTATCGCTACTCTGATCCTGTTGAAACCTCGCCGTGGGAGAAGGTTGACGAACATATGACCCTTTGTCTTAGTTCACTAAATCAAAATTTTATTAATTACTACACTTTTTTAATCATCATCAACATCATGTCGTGCCGCTACCACAGATATCCCTGACCCTCTCTCGCCACTTCTCCCTATCGTTCATCGCCTCTGGCAGGTGTTCAGGGCTACATCCCGTATCCTCAAAGAGCTGCTGTATGTATGTTCGAGCTGGTCGCCCAGCTTTTGCTCGGTCATATGTGGGGGTCCATAGGAGTACATCACTTATAAGCTCGTCCTTGCTTCTCCAGCAGTATCCTGCATGTCTGGTTCGTAATAATCGTTTGGAAAAAGTAAGAGAATATGAAACCTGTGTCAATCGCGATAACTGGACAAGGACGTACAACATGTCATGAGGAGAAAGAGAGCTGACACAGACCTTGAATTTTCTTTCTGTATTTTCTTTTTGTAGTTCTAACGTGCTTGTTCACTGACTTGGTCTTCATATGTTCACGTCTGGTGTAATACATCTTTTCGGAGCTCACTCAAAGATGGGGGTCGCAACTTTCGATTATCTTGGCTAATGTTCACTCACGTCTTTACATCGTCATGTCTCCGAGCCAACTCACTTTCACAGAAGGTTAATTCTCACGGAGTTTGTTATTAACAATTAAACAAACAAAAAAAAAGGACCAAGCAAAAAACAAACTAAATCAATCCAACAAGCCTTAAAGCTCACAAGCAATTGTGAGCATCAAAATTTTTTGAAATTAACTAAATATTTTAACTTGAAAAATATTTTAACTTAAATAACCCACGAAGGTTGGTATGCTATTAAACCAAAAACTGAACAAAACAAAACCAAACCAAAACAAAGCAAATAAATTCACCAAGCCTCAAGCCTCACCTGTAACCGTGTGCGTTAAAATTCCCAGGAATTAACTTAATATTTTAACATTATTTTACAATTTAAAATTGTTTTTAATCGTTTTCTTTTTCAAAGCTCATTACAATACATGCAAACCGTCCGAGTACATCTGAATGATTGGTTGACTTTAACGGCATGTCAACCGGCTTGGGTTATTTTATGCATTCATTGTACCTACATATTGAGACTTTTTAGTTGTTCCTTGAAAGATTCTTTTTTTTTTTTTTTTTTTTTTTTTTTGCTCACAGTCCCATCGAAAACGAATGATTTTTAAACGGACTTCTTTTTACTATTGATGGGACAGTAAAAAGTACTGGCACTCCAGGTCTGAGTAAAACTGGGAGTAATGGCAATGGAGGGCTTTTGTTCACGCCCTAGAACAAGAACTGCCTGATGCAATTGAAAGTAATATCAAGAACACATCTTTAAGAGAAGGTCTAACCCCTCGGCAGGAGGCACGTTTAGGGTATACTAAGCCCTGCCTATAGTACATGTGCTTCACCAGACAACATCTTTAATGGATGTTGTACAGGGTGAAACGATAAAATTGTCGTCCTAAAGAAAAAAACTCTACAGCTTTATTTTAAAAATTTTATTGAGAAAATCAATTCAGGTAACTTGATTATGTAGTAGAGCTGACATCTATTCAATGTAGCCGCCTTCAGCCTCAATCACCGCCTCGATACGGATCCGGAACTCGGAACATGCCTTTTCCACAAGTCCCGGCGGGAGCTCGGCGAATACTCGGCGGATGGCGGCGATCAGACTGGCTTTGGTGTTGTGGGAGGTACTATTTACCAACCCCTCCGCTCGGGCAGGATATGACACAAAGTCAATTTTTAAGCGGAGTTTAACAGGTTTGAATTCAGAGTTTTCCTTTTCCTAGACTAGTTGCCTAACCAAGGCTGAAGAACCTAGTCTGTCCTACTATTTACCCATAGCTGGAGGGAGAATAATTGGATTCATACCTTTCCCAAGGGTATTAGTGCGATGTAATTAGTCTCGTCCAGGATTTGAACTCGTATCGCCGTGTTCATTTCCTACGGCAATAACGACTACACCACGGGCACGTGGGAGGTCATGTTGGTGATGTTCTCGACGTATGACTAAACGAAGTAGTCCAGGGGGTTCAGGTTGGGGAAGGAGGGGACCTGAAGGACTTGCTTAGTCTGAGGTTCTTTGTCTTCTCAGTTAAGATCTGGCTTGTCTGGCGCCTGTAGGACCTACACCTCAAGTCCTCCTTCAAACATGCATTTACAGTTGTACGTCAGACGCCTAAATCTCTGGCAATCTGCCGAATAAGCTGCTGGGGAGTTTCATCAATGATTGCCTGGACTTTTCGATGAACTCCTTGGTCTGGGTCTTCCTGGCGGTGTCCTTCCGCTCCACCACCTCCAAACGGTCGTCCGATGCGTTGAGCTGTGCCCTCAAGCGTTGAACCGTCCGGATTTGCATTTTGAGGGTACTGGCAATGGTCCTGTTGTCATAACTTGGATCGGTAGAGAGCAGGAGTTGTACAGTGGCACATCTCGCTCGTTGAACATTGTGTCACTTTCAGACACGATAGAAGGCTCCTATCACTCTTGGGATTTGTACACAACTGGCCAGCAAGTAGATGGTCTGCAACCAAAACAGAAAACCGGTTTTCATTAAACGGAAATGGAATCATGTCCTCTTTTCTAGGGGGACAATTTTATTGTTCCACTCTTTATTTTCAATTCTGGAACAGTGAGGCGAGATTACGCTAATTTCTTTTTCGATTTACAATGTTTTGGTTTGGTTTTATGGCATATCAACCCTTATAGGTTATTTAACGCCAAATCCATTTTTATGTAAATAATCAGTTCTATTTAAAACAATTCAGTTTAGCATAAGTACACAGTTTGGTTTGGTTTGGTTTTATAGCGTATCAACCCTTATAGGTTATTTAACGCCAAATCCATTTTTATGTAAATAATCAGTTCTATTTAAAACAATTCGGTTTAGCATGAGTACACAGTTTAATTGTCAAAAACATTTCTATTTCAAACTATTCAGTTATATTTAAAACAATTCAGTTTAGGGTAATTACAGTTTCAGTGTCAAAAATAGTTCAATTCAAAACAATTCAGTTTAGCAAAAGCACACAGTTTTAAATGTAAGTATAGTTTAATTGTAAAAATACATTTTTATTTCGAGCTATTCAGTTTAGTCAAGTAATTCTATTTCAGCTAATTCAGTTTTGTAAAAGTATAGATTTTGTTTACACACAGTTATATGTCAGAACAGTTCTATGTTAAACAATTTAGTTTAGTGAAAAAACAGTTTCAGTTATATGTAACAATTCAGTTAAGTGTAAATACAGTTTTAATGTCGAAAAAACAGTTCTATTTCAATCAATTCAGTTAAGCACAAGCACTCAGTTCAAATGTAAGTACGGTTTAATTGTCAAAAACTTTTCTATTTCAAGCTATTCACTTTACTCAAACAATTCAGTTTAGCATAAGTATGCCGTTAGTTCTATTTAACCCATAGATAGGGGCCTATCAGGTGCTACCACTCCGGGCCAGAGTGGACTTGGGAGCGATGGCTATGAAGGGGTACTCTGGATTCCCCAAAGCTCCAGCACAGCTGGAACCTCACCATCAGATTGTTTAGTGTCATATCTAGGACACTCGTTGGGGGTTCTTACTCCTCTGCAGCGAAGCAGTCGGTGTATTCTACAGCCCTAACAGACTGGGAAATACACAGAGCTAAATGTCAAACAGTTTTATTTCAGATAATTCAGTTCGGCATAAGTACACAGTTTAGACGTCAAAAACAGTTCTATTCTGAGCAATTCAGTTCAGCACGACTAAGCAGTTCCAATGTCAAAACAGTTCTATTTTAAACAATTCAGTTTTGCATAAATACGCAGTTTAAATGCAAAAATCAGTATAGTGAAAGAAGCACGGTTTAGTTCTATTTAACCCATAGATAGGACCCTTATCAGGTCCTACCATTCCGGGCCAGAGTGGACTTGGGAGCGATGGCAATGAAGGGGTACTCCGCATTCCCCAAAGCTCCAGCATTGCTGGAACCTCACCATCAGATTGTTTAGTGTCATATCTAGGACACTCGTTGGGGGGTTCTTACTCCTCTGCAGAGAAGCAGTCGATGTATTCTACAGCCCCAGCCGACTGGGCAATATACAGAGTTAAATGTCAAAACAGTTATATTTTAGATAATTCAATTTAGCATAAGTACTCAGTTTAGATGTCAAAACAGTTCTAATTCGAGCAATTCAGTTTAGCATTAGTACGCAATTTTAACGTCAAAACAGTTCTATTTTAAACAATCTAGTTCAGCATAAATACGCAGTTTAAATGTATAAAAACAGTAAACGCCAACCACCATTTAGTTCTATTTAACCCATAGATTGGACCCTTATCAGGTGCTACCATTCCGGGCCAGAGTGGATCTGGGAGCGATGGCAATAAAGGGGTACTCCACATTCCCCAAAGCTCCAGCATTGCTGGAACCTTACCATCAGATTGTTTAGTGTCATATCTAGGACACTCGTTGGGGGGTTCTTACCCCTCTGCAGAGAAGCAGTCGGTGGATTCTACAGCCCCAGTCGACTGGGCAATTACAATGTTTTCAAGAGAGATGAGTCAGAAAGTAACACCAATATAAATTGCTTGATTTGGTTTGGTTTGTTTGGTTTTATAGATTATCAATTATTGTAGATTATTTAATACCAAGTTTGTTTGTTTGTTTTTTTGCATATCAACTATTGTAGGTTATTTAATGCCAAATCCTCTTCATACAAATATAAATATATATGATTTTGTTTGGTTTGGTTTGGTTTCATGATATATCAACCATTGAACGTTAATTATTGCCAAATCCTCTTTATACATAAATATTAGACATTTATGGTTTGGTTTGGTTTGGTTTTATGACATGTCAATCATAGTAGTTTATTTAATACCAAATCCTTTTTATACATATATATTGATTATATACGATTTGATTCGGTTTGGTTTGGTTTGGTTTTATGACATATCAATTAATGTAGGTTATTTAATGCCAAATTCTCTTCCTACATATATATCAAAAAATGATTTATAAACAATTTTTTAAAATAACATTTTTAACGAGCCAGATCTCACTTTTTGCACACAGTTAAATGGTTTCACTTATTTCTAAAACGAATAATTCTATTTGTTTACACACAAAATGTTTATACGTATTGCTGCTATTTAACTCCAACAATTCACTTAAACATAATTTATTTGTTTAAACACACGTAAATCATCAAACAGTTCGATTTCTAACTATTCAATTTAACATAAGTCATTTTTTGCAATTAGTTTAAATGTCAAACAGTTCTGTTTGACCCATAAATATGACCCTATCAAGTGCGACAATTCCGAGCCAGAAAGGACCTGTGAATGATGGCATTAAGGGGTACTCTGAATTTTCAAAGGCTTCAGCATTACTAGAGCTTCAGCATCAGATTGTTAAATGTCATATCCAGGAAATTCGTCGGGTAGGAGTCTTACCTCTCTGTATAGATGCTGTCAGAGTTTTCTACAGCCACAGCCGACTGAACCAATTGTAAATAGAGAAACATCTTTTGTGTGTTCGATCCTCACAGGGTGTCCCATATTTCTTATTCATGGATTCCAATTTAACTTTGTAAAAAAATATTCTCTGTTAGTCTCTTTCAAGGCAGATATAGTAATCCAGGATATTTAAATCAAGAAAGGTAGGGGATGATTTGTTGGTGGTGAGATAATCAGGATAACTGGTATCCAATCACTCCTGGCACATGTACGCTTGTCGGGAAGAAACAGATTTCTACTGGGACGCGTACGGTTTCTTTTGCGGCAAACATCGACCTGTGGATTGTTCACCGTGTCCCGTACCTTGATGTATTCGGCTGCATTGACCCTCAGGTCTTGCAGGGTGAAGTAAGGCGGCATGCCAACCCCCGGACTAATCACAGAAGACGTAATCTCGTTGTGTATCAACATATGTAACTTCAGTGAGTCATGACTTTGAACACGAAGGAACTAACCCTTTTCAAGAAGTTGGCTATCTTCGATCGTCGGTTGCTGGCAGCTAGTACTTCGTTGTGTGGCCTCTCATATCCTCTGTCAGAGTGAAGGCTAGATTAGAAATAGACTTTATAAGTGTAAATGCTCTTGATTAGCGTTAAATAGAAACTAGCTTCATAAAAACGGGCACATGCCATGCAATACTACATTAGATCATCTTGTATTTAGGAATTTATTGAATTCATCTACCACAAGAAGAATGTGACAAAAGTTCTTTTTCTTTTAATTTTGAAATGAAGAGTGTCTCAGTGGACTCATCCTGACAAATGGGGCCGATGAAATTTAGACCCCAGGGACACTATTTTCTTGTCAATGACACCTTTATTATGACAGTAAAAAGTGGGTCGTCTCATCTGGTGCAGATTTTTACAAGTGTGACTGTCAGAGGATTTTTTGTGTATCGCTGACAAAGAAAATAACCAATAGTTGTGACCATGTGAAAAACGGCTTCTTTTTCTATGCTTTATGCCCCCACCCTTTCGAAAACGGATAGAATGCGATACAATGTCAATTTCGAAGTGGAGAACCAATGATTTGAATCCAAAGTTCCCTTTTCTGGTTGAGGTGCCAAAGCTAAAGAATCTGCCAGTCATACTTTTCATCCAGAGCGAACGGAAGCGGAAATAGTTTGCTACCTTTCCCAAGAGTATTAGCGATATAATCATACAGCGGCCTAATAAAGTGGCGATAACGCTTTTGTTTATAAAAATACAACTCTCTTTTCTTTATTATTCGAAAAGTTTGCCCAGTCGCCTGGGGCTGTAGAATACACCGGCTGTATCTCTGCTGAGGAGAAAGACACCCTCCCAATTAATATCCAGGATATGACACAAAACAATCTGATGTCGAGGCTCCGGTAATACTGGAACTTTGGGGAATGAGGAGTATCCCTTTATTGCTATCGTTCCTACGTCTACTCTGGGCCGGAGTAGTAGCACCAGATAGGGTCCTATCTATGGGTCGAATAGAACTAAACTGTGTATTTAAGCTAAACTTAATTGCTTGTAATAGTAGCTTTGACATTTAAACTACGTGCTGATTCTATACTGAATAGTTTGAAATGCCACTGTTTTTGAATGTTAAACTGAATTGTTTGAACGAGAAATGTTTTGGCGTGGAATCTGTACTTACGCTAAACTGAATTGTTGAAAACTGAACAGTTTTGACATTTAACATTGTGTAAACAAAAACTATATTTATACTAAACTGAATTGTTTGAAATAGAACTGCTTACAAAACTGAAGAGCTTGAAATAGAAATATTTTGAAACACAAACTGAGTACTTATGCTAAACTGAATAGTTCGAAATAGAACTGTTTTTCTTTGTATAAAAATGGATTTGGCATTAGATACCCTACAAAGGTTGATATGCCATAAAACCCAAACAAACAAGCTAACAAACATATTAGAACGGTCCGAAATTTATAAGTGTGAAGGAGAGACAGAGACGAAGGACTTTGACTGACGGCGGACTGCCATGTTGACCATATTGTTGACTGCTATGTTGATCATATTGTTGACTTAGTGCTTCTTTTACTTCTCCACCCAGAACAGCTTCTGCCCAGACTTGTCAACCCTTCTCTCTGCGATTCCGACTGACCGTTTGATCTGTTGACATCTGCGTATATATAATTTTATAAAGCCGACGCATTCCTTCAGGTTCGTGATTTATTGGTCATAGCTTACACCCGCACATTGCTTGTCTTCCGATAACCAGTTTGTTTATTCCGGGGCTTCCTGCTCAGGAAATCCCCAACTGATGGGTCTGTCAAGGGTCAATATACAACTTTATTAGAAATGCAAACTGCTTCGTCCTGGACTTGAACTCGAGTTGTCACTAACAATATTGGTGCCTCTGTCCTCATTAAAGTAACAATGAGAATATGTGTGCGTGCGTGTGAAGGTGTGTTTGCCTCCGTGTGTGTGTGTGTGTGTGTGTGTGTGTGTGTGTGTTTTGGGTTTGGTTTTGTTCATGGTATATCAACCATTATAGGTTATTCCATGCCAAATCCTCTTTATATATATATATATATATATATACGTGGTGCCTTCAATAAGTTTCCAGACTTCTTTGTACATGCATTTAAAATTGTCGTAGACTCTTGAAAATTCCCTATGTTATTGCTACACATCTTATGAGATGACTGATCAATTTTTATGATTTCAGGTTCAAATGAACAGCTACAGCAGGAATTCGAATACACACTACTAAAGCCTGATTGTCATAGCTGGTGATTTTCAAAAATGCAATCTGGACTTCCATGGGGCCTTCCAGACGTTGTTGGAACGGTACAACAAGTGCATTACAGCCGGAGGAGATTACTTCAAAGGTGATTAGAGTTTCATGTATGTACTATCAATAAAAGTGCCCATACGAAAAGTCTAGAAACTTAGTTGGTGATCCTCGTATATATATATATATATAATTTGTAAACACATTTTTGATAATATTTTAAAACAAGAAACTGCTCATTTTTTGCACACAATTAAATGGTTTCACTTATTTTTATCAAATACAAATAATTATGTTTACTATTAATCATTTGTTTGCACATAGTTAAATGGTTCCAAGTATTGCTATGTATCACTAACGATTCAATTAATGATCAGTCATTTGTCTACTCACAGTTAGCAATTCAGCTTAGCATTAATCATATGTTCACACATAGCTCAAATGACAAACAGTCCTATTTGACCCAGAGATAAGACCCTATCAGGTACTACCACTCCGGGCCAGAGTGGACCTTCGAGCGATAGCAATGAAGGGATACTCCTCATTCCCCAAACCTCCAGCATTACTGGAGCCTCAACATCAGATTGTTTAATGTCATATCAAAGACACTCGTTAGGGGAAAGGTGTCTTACCCCCCAGCAGAGATGCAGTCGGTGTATTCTACAGGCCCAGCCAATTAGGCCGGAGTGTGCGTGTGTGCGTGTGTGTGTGTGTGTGTGTGCATCAACCACCCCTGACAAAAAAATATTTTCTCACTTCTCTTAGAAAACGTTACATTACTCAATATTGAAGTGGTTCAATTTGATCGTGACATAGTTCTAAGCAAAATTTGATCCGACGCTGATTGTCCAAGCTTTGCTATAGCTGTTGAGAATATGTATTTATATCTTTCCTTCAGGCATTTGTAGAAAATTTTGGCCAACCAGCTGGGCTACGATTCGAACTTGGCACGCCGAGTTCATTTTGCAACGATAATCGTTGCTCTTAGTACGCTTTCATTTATGCCTTACTGAAGGTGTGTTTTCAAATAAATGGCTCATCCTGAACTGGATCATTTCTGTTTTCCTGATATTAACTGTTCCATAAATAATTTCAAATATTGTCACCATCTTTGGTTCTATTAACATAATGACGTTTTCGGCTGTCCTTTTTATATAGTCTGAGGAAGGCCGTTGAATGTATTTACCTAAAACTCTTATTGAGAACAACTCTTATTAAGACAATTCTAAGATTATGAATTTCTGACGAATTCAAAGACATGTTCGAACAAATGGACACACGGATAGATATGTGTGTCCGTACCTGTGAAAAAAATAAATTGTGATCAATGTGTTCCGAGCCAAAAGGGATTTATTCTTCGTATTCGTATTTTCTAAAATATGAAATAACGTCAAGAGGTTTTTAACATGAAAGAAAAGGGAAGATAGATAGATAGAGAGAGAGAGAGAGAGAGAGAGAAAGAAAGATACGTGGAGTGGGGCAGAGAGAGTCAAGCAAAGAATATAAAAAAACAACACATCGAAAAGAAAAAGAAAAGATGGAGACGGAAATTTCCAATTATCAAGGTATTTACAGGGAACAGAATGGATCCAATTGGTGAACAGTTTTCTTCCGTTTTTGAAATTACACCTCCTTTGATACCAGTTTTTCCGACCGAGAGCAGAAGAAGAAAGAACGACCCTCATGAATGCCAGGCGCGGGAAACCTCATCCAATATGGCCGACATGAGAAATGGTGCGCTCAACCGTTGCTTGATACAATTGCTGCGCAGCCAATACGAAGACGAGGATGTCGGACGCTCCGATCGGCGTTCGGCTTAGTCGATACTCTTCAATGGACGGCTCCAGCCGAGCGAAACACGGACGCTAGATTGAATTAAAGAACTAATTTCATTTATTTTGGCACTATTCTTTAAGATTTCCTTTTCTTGTTGATGTTTTGGTCACCGCTGTTGTAATTGTTGTTGTTGTTGTTGTTGGGGACGTCTTCCATTATATTTTTCCTTCATTTTTACTTTATTTCCCGTTTATTATTTTTGTCCCTTTATCTTTTATTTTCATTTCTTTATTTTTTGTAGATAATTATATTTTTTCAATTTTTTTCTGCGTTCATAGGTTTTTCTAATTTTAACTCTATTCTTATATATATATATATATATATATATATATATATATAAATCGTGCAACCCAAAAGATAAGGGAATTCAAGGTGCGAAATCAGAGAAAAATTGACATGAAAAGAAGATACTTTATTCCGAGGAGAAAGATTTTGAGAGACGTTTAAGATTTGCTCGGAGATATGATGAGCGTTGGTTAAATTCACAGAACCTTTGGTTAGTACTCCGTACATATATATATATATATATATATATGTGTGTGTGTGTGTGTGTGTGTGTGTGTGTGTGTGTGTGTGTGTGTGTGTTTGCGCCATTTATAAAGATGTGTGTGCATTTTTATATACCTATGTGTGCGTTTGTGCCTTTAGCAATACCTTATATATATATATATATATATATATATATATATATATATATATATATATATATATATATATATTGTGTATGTGCTGCGCTTTTTGGTTGTTTGGTTTGTTAGTTGGTTGGTTGAATGGAATATTTACCCTTGTGGGTTATTGAATGCCAAATTCTATTCATATTTATATATATTTATTGATATATTCATACCTACATACATACACACACCTATATATATATATATATATATATATGATCCGAAGAGGAAAACCGACGGGTAGGAGTGTTCTATTTGAGAGGTAAATATCAACAGCTATTAATGTATAATTAATTTGAGATTAAGAATACATGAATATTCAAGGTGAAGAGCCATAAATCCTTTTATATAAAAACAAAAAGAAAATATTCACTTCCTAGGTCACATTATTAATTTATTTCAGGTTAAAACTTTCATCACATGTATAATCAGCAAATTTTCATTTAGGTGTTTCCATATTGTTTCCAGCGAGAATGGGATTTTTTAAAAACTCATATTTTTGCTTTTTTAAATTCAAAATAATATTTTTATTAAAATGATTTTTTAATATATTTTATAATATTTTTAGTCAAATTTATATATATGACTATATAATTTGTAAGAAAATCATTGGAAAGCATCTATTTTTAAAGAAAATATTAATGTTCATTTGTTTGAATAAAGTTAAATAGTTTCAAGTATTCCTATCTAATGCAAATAACTAACACACATTTGTATGGTTAAATAACGGATAATGATGATAATAATTTGTAACTTACCGAACAGTTCTATGTGAACCATCATTTGAACACCAGCAGGTACTACCACTCCAGGTGAGAGTAAAGTTGGGAGTAATGGCAATAAAAGAGGATTCCAAATTCCCGAAAGTTCCAGGACTGGAGATTCACCATCTTATGAGGTTTAGAGTCTGACTCAGGACACCTGTTAGCGGGTTGTCTTACTCCCCTGAAGATGTTTAGTCGGTCAATTCTGTAAGCCCACCAACAGGGTGATGATTGATTTTGTCAGCACTTCATATATACATACGTGTGTTTTTGTATGCCTCTGTGTGTACATGCTTTTGTTACCACCTTATATATATTTGGATTAGTATATATATATATATATATATATATATATAAGCTTTGGTAGTACTATATATATATATATATGGTACTACTAAAGATTTTTATATATATATATATATATATATATATATATATATAAGCTTTGGTATTACCAATATATATATATATATATATATATATATATATATATATATATAAATGGTACTACCAAAGCTTATATATATATATATATATATATATATACTTGGGTAAGTAAGTAAAGTTGGCGAACATTGTCGAGGGTGACCCGAAGGCTTCCCTTTCAATAGCTACTACACTGAGGTGTAGAGGAGGGCGCTACTCCTTTCCCTGGATTGCTCCACTTTACCCTTGATCCCCACCTTATAGTGCGGGGTGCTAAGCAAGGTGGCATCAACTACCATTTTTTGAGTCTTTGGTATGTCTCGACCTGAGATTAAACCCTGTCTCCCGGACCATTGACGAACACTCTAACCATTACGCCAATGGCCCGGTTATGTAATGGTTATCGTCGTAGGGAAATGGACACAGCGACACGAGTTCAAATTCTGTACGAGATTGATTGCATTTCACATTGCACTAATACCCTTGGGAAAGGTATGAATCCAATTATTCTCCCTCCAGCAATGGACTAGGTTCTTTAGCCTTGGTGAGGGCAACTACTCTAGGAGAAGGAAAACTCTGAATTTAAATCTGTTAAACTCCGCTTGAAAATTGACCTTGCGTCATTTCTTGCCCGAACGGAGGGGTTGATATATATATATATATATAACTTTGTGCATTTGTTATCAGTTCTACTGAACTTCTTTTTAACATAGTCATCATCATTGATACACTTGTTTCATTGGGGATTAAGTGAATAGATACTCTCCTCGAAGAACGTGGCGTAAAACCAATTGTCTTTTAGTCGATCATCTTGAGCCCCAGTGAGTGTTGCCACTTTCGCAAATCCCCATTTCTTATGGAGGATTTCATGGAATACCGACTTCGAAAGGTCGAGTTACACAATTATATACCAGTCTTCCCTGTCGATCATTTCGAATTAAAGCTTCCACTCATAATATGTTATTTTCTGTTGTTGACAACATTAAGTGCATTGGGGCTTTGGTATGAAAATGCCGAAATATATATTCAGTTGCAAGTATAAACATCAGAAAGGTGTTAAGAAAAATCTAAATATGAATTTCTATTTTAAAGCTCAATAAAACATTTTATCAAGGAAAAATAAGGATATAAAGTAATTATATAATTCCAAAATATAAAGCTCAACAAAATTATTGTTGTAAAGTTGTAAGAATGATTATATAACATTGGAAAAAATAGACGATCAAAAACATCAGAACGATTAAATAAATCTTTAAGATTTAATAATTATTTTGTATAATTAAAAAAAATATTCAGAGTAAGAATATAAAATAAGGTATTTTCTAAATTACACCGGCTCTTTACAAGTAACGTAACGAAGATAAACTCTCGATTGGGGATATTTCAAAGACTATGCAGAAATCTAAAAGTGTTATTCTTAGTATTTTAAGAAAACTTGAGGGAACGGAGTCATGTGAAGACAAGAAAACTCCTGGCAGGTCAAGGAAAATTACTCCAAGGGAAGACGGGTGGATCGGTAATGAATAAAATAAAATCGATTTGTAACAGCAACCGCTATCACTAAAAGAGCTAATGTTAACCTTGACATTAAAATATCAAAGCACACTATTTCCCGAAGACTTAATGAAAAAATTTGAACAGTCGAGTAGCTTTTAAGAAGGTTTACATTTCTAAAAAGAACAAAATGTGCCGATTGAAATTTGCCACTGATCACGTTATAAGGATTGAAGAACATTGGGATTGTGTTCATTTCAGCGTTGAGTCAACGTTTAACCTGTTCGGTTGTGATGAGAGAAGGTTCGTTCGACGCAGTCCTAAGGAACGATATTCCCCTCAGTGCAAGAAAAGCAGCGTTAAATTTGGAGGAGGAAGT